>JAHBCN010010759.1:0-30744 GCA_019359885.1 Listronotus oregonensis | reverse complement strand
AAATATTTTTGTATGTCATAAAGGTCATAACCTTTTGCAAAGGCATTTTAGCTCTCTGAAAAGTAAAACCCCAAAAAATAAAAAGACCCATACAATATATCAAATACCTTGTAACGACTGTCCAAGCGTATAAATAGGCCAAACAAAACAATACCTCCAAACCCGACTAAATGGTCACAAATATGACAAAAAAATAAGACGGCATTAACAAAAAACGAAAGCCAAACGTTACATAAGTTCAATTTCCAAGACACCAAAATTTTAAAAACTGAATTTAATAATCAAAAAAAAAAAAAAAAATTATTGAAATGTTTTACATTAAAAACAACACAAATGCAATAAACGACAAGACCGACATAAAAAATTTAAGTAAAATTTATTATAATACAATGAATTAACTTACGAGAAATGTTAACAATTATAATTAATGTAAAATCAGATTTGGGAAAAAATATAATTATATTATTTATAATCAACATAAATAAAAACCACACCGAAAAAAAAAACATACCAACATCTCAATACCTGAGCCAATCTTAATAGTAATATTTTAACCGTATATGTATGTACAGATTGTGTGTTGTCTTTCTAAATAGTTTTAAATTTTGACATGTAAATTTTAAATTGTTGTGACACATATATGTTTTTATTTTAACTGGATTATCCTCTTATGGGTGAGTCAAAAGAAATCTAGAATGTTTTAGCTAGTATATAATGATATAAATTTTAAATTAAAAAAAAAAAATCCTCTACAACCTATTTCACAAATTGTGTCGTAAATTAAACATTTTAAAAATAAATTATACTTGTTGTAGACATTGAGAAAGGCCAAACAAGCCGAAATGTTTGTAAATAAATTCAAAATGAAATGAAAACTTTTTTTATTTGGTATTTAAAAAAAATAACAAGAACCACTATGTCCAAGAAAATATAAAAGAATATATTATAAATGGTTGAAGAAAAACACCTTTAAAGTATATATATATATATATATATATATATATATATATATATATATATATATATATATATATATATATATATATATATATATATATATATATATATATATATATATATATATATATATATATATATATATATATATATATATATATATATATATATATATATATATATATATATATATGGATAAAATTATAAAACACCTTCTGCGTGTTCCAAACCATTATAAGCTTCATATTGCTTTAGTAGTTGCATTTATTCGTCACTGTTTTCTTTTTTATATAGGTGTTCATTTAGGAAAATCAAAAGAATGTCATTCTTCTCTTTCCATTTAAAATCTCTTTCAATACTGCCATGAAGTATATACAGGAAGAACACAACATTTGGTATCTCCAGAAAAATGCAAGTATTCCTTTTGTACCAACCATCAGAACTGCTTTCCAACCAAACCCGCAACCGTCATTCCAGTTTTGCATCTACTCAGTGGCAACTATTTAGACTTATACCGCATATCCAGCAGCAAGCACCGTGGACACCCTTACCATTTAGACCACAAGGACCACAAACACCAGCGTTTAAGTTACAACCTCAGCAAACAGACCAAGGCCTGTTATTCAACCACCTAGATTCCAACCAAGCCAACATATAAATAGACCAATCCAACATAACGTTTGGGTCAATCCACCTGGACCACCTCACCAACCAAAGCCAACACCTATGAGTACTACTTCGAGAGCTGTTACCTAAAACAAAGCTTCAAACTTTCGGCCTCCACAACAATCCAACCCTAAGTACACTTTTGAAGAACTTTTAATATTAAAAAACAAGACGAAGCCTGTCAATACAACCCCAGTGGCTATCCCGAAGAAGACACATGGGGCTACAACAACCAAGAAATCCATCGTGCTTATAAACAAGAATGTCTCCAAGGGTTTCCAATGCGAAGGCGAAAAAGTAATTTTTTAAGAAGAACAAAGAACAAACGAAGTAACGTAGTTAAGCTACACAGTTATACAGACAAACAGAAGCTTTCCTACATACCAATCTCTAATCCAACCCTTAAGTTTCTAATCGACACCGGCGCTCGAAAATCCTTTCTTAATTCAGACATTATATTTAAGGTTAGAGTGAAGTTATCCATAAAAGGCCAGCCATAAAATCTTCTCGATGGTGCAGATTGCGCCGCTCGGCCTACTACCTAACTCCAGGCCAGTTTTTTAAACAAATTAGAATAAAAATATATTTTTATAGAAAAATTAATATTTATAGAGGGTGTCCCCAAAAAGGTCTGTACAATGTAAATTTTGTCAAAAAATTATGTTAATTTTAGACATAACATACTTAAAGATGTTGTTTAAAAAATAAAATAAAGGCAAAGAAAAAAACAATATTAAAAAAATTGTTTAAAAATAATCTACTTGAAAAATTTGTCTTTTAAAAGTTTCCTTTCCGCTAAAAAGCCTTGCAAAATTGAGAAAAAAAATCCTTGACCAGACCTTCTTGTGATGCTTCCAAAAAATATAGAAATGTTCTTTTAAACCTAAAGAACTAAATGGCGTCTACTGTGAGTGCTGGCAAGCCTGGCAAAATTGAGAACAAAAATAAAGCATATAAAAATGACGTTTTTTTAAAGTTTGACAGCTAAGACCTTCTTGTGTTGCTTCCAAAAAAATATAGAAATGTTCTCTTAAACCTAAAGAACTAAATGGCGTCAACTGTGAGTGCTGGCAAGCCTCGCAAAATTGAGAAAAAAATAATACATTTAAAAAATTATAATTTTTTAAAGTTTGACAGCTAAGACCTTCTTGTGTTGCTTCCAAAAAAATATAGAAATGTTCTCTAAAAGTCTAAAGAACTAAATGGCGTCTACTGTGAGTGCTGGCAAGCCTCGCAAAATTGAGAAAAAAAAATATAAAAACAACGTTTTTTTAAAGTTTGACAGCTAAGACCTTCTTGTGTTGCTTCCAAAAAAATATAGAAATGTTCTTTTAAACCTAAAGAACTAAATGGCGTCTACTGTAAGTGCTGGCAAGCCTCGCAAAATTGAGAAAAAAAAATAAATTATATAAAAAATTATGTTTTTAAAGTTTGACAGCTAAGACCTTCTTGTGTTGCTTCCAAAAAAATAAAGAAATGTTCTTCTAAACCTAAAGAACTAAATGGCATCTACTGTGAGTGCTGGCAAGCCTCGCAAAATTGAGAAAAAAAAATAAAAAAAAAGGTTTTTTTAAAGTTTGACAGCTAAGACCTTCTTGTGTTGCTTCCAAAAAAATATAGAAATGTTCTTTCAAACCTAAAGAACTAAATCGCGTCTACTGTGAGTGCTGGCAAGCCTCGCAAAATTGAGAAAAAAAATAAATCATAAAAAAATGACGTTTTTTTAAAGTTTGACAGCTAAGACCTTCTTGTGTTGCTTCCAAAAAAATAAAGAAATGCTCTTTTAAACCTAAAGAACTATATGGCGTCTACTGTGAGTGCTGGCAAGCCTCGCAAAATTGAGAAAAAAAAATAAATCATATAAAAAATGACGTTTTTTTAAAGTTTGACAGCTAAGACCTTCTTGTGTTGCTTCCAAAAAAATATAGAAATGTTCTTTTAAACCTAAAAAAAACTAAATAGCGTCTACTGTGAGTGCTGGCAAGCCTCGCAAAATTAAGAAAAAAAAATAAATCATATAAAAAATGATAATTTTTTAAAGTTTGACAGCTAAGACCTTCTTGTGTTGCTTCCAAAAAAATATAGAAATGTTCTCTAAAAGTCTAAAGAACTAAATGGCATCTACTGTGAGTGCTGGCAAGCCTCGCAAAATTGAGAAAAAAAAATATAAAAAAAACGTTTTTTTAAAGTTTGACAGCTAAGACCTTCTTGTGTTGCTTCCAAAAATATATAGAAATGTTCTTTTAAACCTAAAGAACTAAATGGTCTCTACTGTGAGTGCTGGCAAGCCTCGCAAAATTGAGAAAAAAATGAATTATATAAAAAATGAAGTTTTTTTAAAGCTAAGACCTTCTTGTGTTGCTTCCAAAAAAATAAAGAAATGTTCTTCTAAACCTAAAGAACTAAATGGCGTCTACTGTGAGTGCTGGCAAGCCTCGCAAAATTGAGAAAAAAAATAATAAAAAAAACGTTTTTTTAAAGTTTGACAGCTAAGACCTTCTTGTGTTGCTTCCAAAAAAATATAGAAATGTTCTTTTAAACCTAAAGAACTAAATGGCGTCTACTGTGAGTGCTGGCAAGCCTCGCAAAATTGAAAAAAAAAATAAATCATATAAAAAATGACGTTTTTTTAAAGTTTGACAGCTAAGACCTTCTTGTGTTGCTCCCAAAAAAATAAAAAAATGTTCTTTTAAACCTAAAGAACTATATGGCGTCTACTGTGAGTGCTGGCAAGCCTCGCAAAATTGAGAAAAAAATATAAATCATAAAAAAATGACGTTTTTTTAAAGTTTGACAGCTAAGACCTTCTTGTGTTGCTCCCAAAAAAATTTAGAAATGTTCTTTTAAACCTAAAGAACTAAATAACGTCTACTGTGAGTGCTGGCAAGCCTCGCAAAATTAAGAAAAAAAATAAATCATATAAAAAATGACGTTTTTTTAAAGTTTGACAGCTAAGACCTTCTTGTGTTGCTTCCAAAAAATATAGAAATGTTCTCTAAAAGTCTAAAGAACTAAATGGCGTCTACTGTGAGTGCTGGCAAGCCCCGCAACATTGAGAAAAAAAAATATTAAAAAAAAAAGGTTTTTTTAAAGTTTGACAGCTAGGACCTTCTTGTGTTGCTTCCAAAAAAATATAGGAATGTTCTCTTAAGTCTAAAGAACTAAATGGCGTCTACTGTTAGTGCTGACAAGCCTCGCAAAATTGAAAAAAAAAAAAACCTATATAAAGAAGGTTTTTTTAAAGTTTGACAGCTAAAACCTTCTTGTGTTGCTTCCAAAAAACTATAGAAATGTTCTCTTAAGCCTAAAGAACTAAATGGCGTCTACTGTTAGCGCTGGCAAGCCTCGCAAAATTGAGAAAAAAAAATAAAACGTATAAAAAATGACGTTTTTTTAAAGTTTGACAGCTAAGACCTTCTTGTGTTGCTTCCAAAAAAATATAAAAATGTTCTTTTAAACCTAAAGAACTAAATAGCGTCTACTGTGAGTGCTGGCAAGTCTCGCAAAATTAAGAAAAAAAAAATCAATTAATAAGTTTGACAGCTAAGACCTTCTTGTGTTGCTTCCAAAAACATATAAAAATGTAGTGGACAACATTTATAAATTAAATGTAAATTCAAAACAGTGTTTTTTAGCTGGTGTGTCAGGTGAAACATGGCATCGTAGAATGGGGCACCTCAACAAAACTGATTTGCAAAAAATGTCAAAAGGTGCAGTTGAAGGCATGTTGTGTAAAGGTGAGATAAAGACAAATAAACATAATTGTATGACTTGTAATGAAGGCAAGCTATGCAGACTGCCTTTTCCTGACAAAGGTTCTCGTGCTAGTACTGTTTTGGAGGTTATTCATGCAGATCTATGTGGTCCAATGGAAGTTACCTCACTTGGAGGGGCCAGGTATTTTTTAACTTTTAGAGATGATTTTAGTAAAATGGTTTTTGTGTATTTTTTGTCAACTAAAGATAAAGTTTTTGAATGTTTTAAAGAATTTAAAAGTTTGGTGGAAAACCAGACTGAAAAGAAAATAAAAATCTTACGTAGTGATAATGGGGGAGAATTTTGTAGTTCAGCATTTAATAATTTTTTAAAACAAGTTGGCATTTTACATCAAACCAGTAATCCTCATACTCCTGAACAAAACGGCTCAGCAGAGCGGTTAAATCGAACACTAGTTGAAAGTGCTAGATGCATGATGTTCGATGCAGATTTGAGCAAAAAGTTTTGGGGAGAGGCTACTAACACAGCTGTATATTTAAAAACCGGAGTACTACTTCAGGATTAAGTGAAAAAACACCGTATGAGGTGTGGTATAAAAAGAAACCTGACATTAGTCATGTGAGAATTTTTGGAAGCACTGTTATGACACATGTACCCAAGGCGAATAGATTAAAATGGGATAAAAAATCCAAGAAAACTATATTAGTTGGTTATAGTGAAACCACTAAGGGGTATAGGTTGTTCGATCCTGAAATAAATAATATTATTATAAGTAGAGATGTCGAGATAATGGAAAATATTAAAGATGTTGTGTATTTAGAATTTCCAGCTTCAGTGGGGGCTCCAAAGGAAAATGAAAGTGAAAGCAATGCAGAAGTGGAAGATAATGTGACAAATGACATTTTATATGATTCTAGTAGTACAAGCTATAATAGTCTAAATGAAAGTAGTGATAAAGATAAAGACTATGAAAGTAATGTAAAAATTAGCACAGATATTAGAAGAACTTCTTCTCGAGAACCAAAGCCAAAAGACTTTAGTGATTATGTAACTTTTTTATGCGTTGAAAATCCTTGTCTGGAAGATCCAGTTACTATAGAAGAGGCATTGTCAAGGCCAGATAGTGAGATGTGGAAGAAAGCCATAGTGGAGGAGCTCGACTCATTTGAAGAAAATAATGCATGGGAACTGCAGGATTTCCAGTGGTGCTACACTGGTAGACAGTAAGTGGGTGTTCAAAAAGAAAACAATTGTGATGGTGAAGTGAAATTTCGTGCGCGGTTTGTGGCTAGGGATTTACACAAAGACCTGGTATTGACTATAGTGAAACTTTTTCACCTGTAGTTAGGCATTCTACGTTTAGGTTATTAGTGGCCTTATCTTAAATTTTGATTTAAAAATTACGCATTTTGATGTTAAAACAGCATTTTTAAATGGGGATTTAAGTGAGCAAAATTTATGAAAATTCCAGAGGGCTTTGTATGTTCAGAAAAAGAAAAGGGTAAGGTTTTAAAATTAAATAAAGCAATATACGGGCCAAGCAGGCATCTAGAGCATGGAATGAAAAAATAAGTAAGTTTTGTTAAACTTAGGTTATAAAATATCCGATTATGAGCCATGTTTATTTATTAAAATTTTTGATAAGTCAGTAACGATTATTGCACTTTATGTGGATGATTTTTTTATTTTTTCAAATAATAGTAGTGAGACAAGTCGTATAAAAGATGAATTAAGTTCTAAATTTAAAGAAAGATCTTGGTAAAGCACAACAGTGCTTGGGTATGCAAATTATTTATGATAATGATAATAAGATAATAGCTTTAAGTCAAGAAAAATATATTGATCAAATATTAAGGGCGGTTTAATATGGCAGATTGTAAACCGGTTAAGACCCCCTTTTTTAAACAAAATTAAATTTGGGTATTGAAAATATGGAACCAGTTAATGTTCCATATCAGAGCTTGATTGGGCTTAATTACTTTTGTCTTAACTAGACCTGATATAGCGTTTATGTAAGTTATTTAAGCCAATTTAATGAATGTCATAGTAATAAACATTGGTCTTGTGCTAAAAGGGTCTTGCGGTATATTAAAGGTACAAAAAGTATGTGTTTAACTTTTTCAAAGCAAACTGTTCAGGGAACCACTGATCTTCAATGTTTTGTAGATGCCGATTGGGCAAATAATTTGGATAGAAGGTCATACACAGGTTATGTGGTTAAGTATAAAGGTTCAGTGATTTCTTATGGCAGTATAAAACAGAAAAAAATGTAGCTTTGTCAAGTTGTGAAGCTGAATATATGGCCATTACTGAGGCTGCAAAAGAATGTATTTATTTGAGAAATTTGTTAAAAGAATTGACAGGGAAGCAAGATTGTGTAACTATCTTTAACGATAATCAAAGTGCATTAAGTCTGTCAGTAAATCCAGTTAATCATAAAAGAAGTAAGCATATAGACATTAAACATCATTTCATTAGAGAGGTAGTCAGTAATAAATCAGTAAAGCTTGAATATTTACCGACAGATGAAATGCCGGCAGATATATTAACCAAGGGTTTAAATGCGGAGAAGCATTATAAGTTTTTTAAGAACTTGAGCATAATTTAGACATTGTTGAGTGGGGGTGTTAAAAGTATGTACAACATATGCTAAATTATGCAACACTCCTTAACGTATTTGTAATGGGTTGGAACACTTGTTATTTTTGTAGATTGGCAACATTTGATTTTAAAAGTGACAAGGTAGAAACTGTCAGTAGTCAGTCTTGATTAAACTTTATGTTAAGAAGCATCGGCGTTTTATTTCTTCAACACAGATCTCCTACAGCTCGACGGTGGGAAAGATGAGACACAGAAGCTTTTCTGTGAGCGTTGGATCATTAATAAGACGAACGGCTCTTCTTTGAATGGAGTCAGGAATGCTAAGCGTTGTGGAAGAAATATTTTCTGGCTCGAAAGAGGAATCCAAGCTTTTTGGAAGCTGCCGAGGCTATGGATGTGATAAGTTTGTGCCAGTTGATGTTATTTTCAAAAGTAACGCCGACAAGATTAAACTACTCTTTGCTCTGCAGAACTTGGCCGTTCATATGTAAGGGATGAGCATTGGCAGACTTTTTTCGCGACAGCGAACATAACTGTGTTTTCGAGGCATTGAACTGAATAAGATTTTTGGTGCCTCAATCCAAGATAAGTTTAAGGTCTTATGGAAGAGAGAATTGCATGGGGCTTGAAAAATTGAATACTAGAGTGAAGGGTACTAGCGTCAGCAAAACTATGAATGGGATTAATTGTGGAAGAGAAAAGATCGCTAATGTGTAGAAGAAACAGCGTGGGTGCCCGCACTGAGCTCTGTGGCACTCCAGCATTAATTTGGTAGAAGCTGGAAGAATTACCAGCAACTGATATACGTCGATCAGAAAGGAAACTGGAAAGCCAAGAGCAAAGCCTAGGTGGAAGACCCTAACAAGGAAGTTTGTTAAGAAGCCTATCATGCCAGACCTGATCAAGAGCTTTGGATATGTCAAGAGCAACGATCTTGGATTCACCAAGAAACTCAAGAGACTTGTTCCCGTTGTGTGAGATAAAGGAAAGAAGATCAGCTGTAGATCTACTGTGACGGAATCCATACTGTCTATCATGTAAGATTTTATGTTTTTCCAGATACTTGCATATTTGGAAATTAATGAATTTTTTCATTACTTTGCAAACAACAGAAAGAAGAGATATAGATCTATAGTTAAAAGGAAGAGTTTTGGACCCTTTTTTGGGGACAGGTTGCACCCGTGCAGTATTCCAACTCTCCTGGAAAATACCCGTGTCGTAAGAGATTTGAAAAAGGTGAGTTAGGATGGGTGCAAGCTCGGGAGCACATTTTTTTAAGGCGATTGCTTGTATGCCATCCAGCCTAGACGATTTTTTAGTATTAAGAGAAGAAATAATACGCTTGATTTGTTTGACTTTAAAAATTCTGAGAAACAGGGACAACTGTTGGAAGAGGAAGATTAATAAGAGAATCAAGCGTAGAATTGGTAGCAAATTGTTTGGCAAATAGTTCGGCTTTACCTTTGAAGGTGGAGACAATTCCATCAGATTAGGGGTGGAAAAGAGTTTGTGCAAAAGCCTTGACTAATATTTTTGGCAAAGGACCAGTAAGCTTTACTGCCATTTGAGCAAGAGAGAACTTTTATCCGATTTGTAAAACGGTCTTTTGCTTCTGAGATGGTCTGATTATACTGATTTCTTGCCTCGATGCTAGCCTGTCGGTTTTTGGGACTAGGGTTTTGGAGTAATTCTTTGTGGGCTTGAATTTTTGAAAGTCTGGCTTTGTCACAGGAGTTAGAAAACCACGGTTTATGATTTGAAGATATGGGGTTCTTTTTTTATTGTGGGGAATATAGGTCTCAATGCCTAGTTGAATTATTTCGGTAATTCGTTTACTTATCGGAAGGATCGAAAGTAGAAAAGCAGGTAGGATCCCAAGGGTAGCTGGCAAAGAAATCTCTCAGACCACCCCAGTCGGCCGAGTTGTAGTGTAGTGTGTAGTTGCCTCAGAATGTGTGGAGTATGATACGATGACCAAACCATGGTCAGAGCGACCAAGCGGAGCAGTTACTGTTGCTTGATAGAGTTCGGGTGGAAGTAAGAAAGAGATCTAGGCGGTTAGAATTATGGTTTGAACCCCAGGAAAGTAGATAGGTTCCATGATAAAATTGGTGGATTGAATATCCCACACGAACCTTTCGTTGTTACTTTCATATTTTAAAACTACTCAGAAGACTATTGCGCCCAAATCCCTATCTTCTCTGAATTTAATGCCCAAATCAAATTTTATCTTTTTAACTTTCATCAAACCTTCGATGGCCTTATAGGCCTATATAACTTAAAGCTCCTTAAAGCTAGCTAGATTTACTAGCCTCTAAACTTTTTACCAAACACTCAGTCTTACCTACTGAAAATCGATCGATTCGAACAGATCATCTTAACCCAGAAGAAGAAAAAGCTATAAGAAAATTGTGTAAACAGTACGCTAGTATCTTTTACTATCTAGATTCTCCACTGACCTTTTAGTTTTCAGTTTTAACAAGGTCATATCAAAAACCCACATATCCACAAAGAAGAGGTTAAAAGGCAAATATCAATGTTGGATCACGGAATAATAAGACCGAGCAGAGTGACTGGCTTGGTCCTATGATTCCTTTCTATATATGTAGTGCAAAAGAAACCTAATACTTCTGGAGAGATCAAATGGCGCATTGTAGTGGACTACAGATAAGTTAACGAGAAAACCATTGTAAGCCAGATCACGTCTAGTGGACCCCCTATTTTCCACTAAATCATAGAAATTAGGTCCATGTATTATTTTCATAAGTAGTTAACAGGAAAAATTTATCCCCCAAACGATTTTTGAAAATTTTCATTTTAACAATACTTTTTTCATAAGGAAAATTGGGTACTTTTAATAAAAAAATAGATTTTAAATTAATTGTTAAAACTAATTTAACGAAATTTTTAAGATTAATCATTAAATATTCATATTTAGTGAAATATTATTAACTATAAATTATTTATCATATTGTTAATTAACTTTTAAGTTAACAAATAAAAATTTTATTGACTTCTCGGTAAATATTAATAGTTTTTTTTTATTAGTACATGCGATATTTATTTAGGTTTAGATTCCGGAATAAAATTTCACTGCTCGCGATCAGTTTAAACAATATAAATTTATTTATGACAGCGCGCCAGGCACCAAGCGCTGTCAGAACACCGGGCGGCCGAGCGTCAGAGTACATTGCAGTTTCAGTTAATAATAATTTATCTAACGGTTTATAATAGTGACGAGTATTTTTAATTTTAACTGCTCCTACGAATCGTTGTAAATTTTTTGTTTATGTAACTCCGAGGTCCCTAAACTTATTTCGACTAACGCCCTCTTTAAAAATCAGTTATTTCGTATCGCCCCCCATTTTTTTTTCACCTTAAAAACCCCAATAACCTATTAGTCTCGCCTGGAGTTTAATTAAACCTATATTCTAAACGAGACTTTTCTTACCAGAAAGCAATAATAATGGAACTTGACAATATTAGGAGTAGCTTCTATTCAAAGTTAGCCGTAATGAACATTGAGCAATAATAATGTTACTTTTCCATATAAGAGTATATTTAACCTATTCATCTCAGCTTGGCCGCAACAATATAAATACCTATTTTTTATACCTGTCTTCGGAAGTGGGGACCTCACCCGCAACACTTGAAGGCACGAATATTTTTCAGTGTTATAGTGATACTTATTACTAAATATCTTAAGATATAAATGGCGTTGTGAACGCATTAAAAATTAAAAATATTTAATATATTGTTAGTTTGCATTTATACAATAAGATATAAATATGAACTTATAAATGGATGATGTGTAGAAGGAGGATTTTAATTTCAGTGAATCACTCATCGCCGCCTTAAATTACATCAGCGCCCCCCCAATTTTTCTGGGCCCCTTACCGCCCCCTCTAGGCGTCCAGCGGTCAAAGAGGGGCGTTATCGCCCATTTTGAAAGACTGATGTAAGCCCTAATCATTTTGGGAATTTATTTACTTAAATAAATGGCCCATTTTAATTCGCAAAAATTATTATTAATATAAATAACAATTATAATATTAATAGATTATGAAACAAAACACAAATTTACAAAACCTCAGTTCCTATTTTTAATAATTATTTAACTCATGCACGTATGAACTCATTAAACGAATAAATTGTAATGACACTAAAATTCTGTTGTTATTTACGTGAAGACGCAAATAACAAAATGAAAATCGAAACTGAGCAGTAAAATTATAATTAATCGAAGCTGCTCAGCCGCCTGGTGTTCTAACGGCGCTTAGCGCCTGGCGCGCTGTGATAAAGAAATTCATATTGTCTAAAGTAATCGCGAGCAGTGAAATTTTATTCCGGAATCTTAAAGTTAAATAAATTACGCATGTGACTGATAAAAAGAAACTTCATATCTTTACCGAAAAATCAATGAAATTATTATTTGTTAACTTAAAAGTTAATTAACGATATGATAATAAACAAACAATTTTTAGTTATTAATATTTTACTAAAATATAACTATTAAACGATAAATTCTTAAAATTTAGTTAATTTACCTTAACCGGTTTGTTTAAAATCTATTTTTTAATTAAAAGTACCTAAAATTTTCGTTTTAAAAAAATATGGATAATATTAAAATTTTCAGAAATCGTTTGGGGGATTAATGTTTCATGGTAACTAATTATGATCAAGTGGAAAATGGGTGGTCCACTTGACGTGATATTGCTCTAATGGTAGATACCAAATTCTTAACAAAACGGACAGCTTAGTAAACTTGGCAGATGTCAGTACTTTACAACTCTTGACCTGGAAAGTGGATTTCATCAAATCGAAATGACCGAAAATCAGATTTGATGCAAATATTAAAAAAGACATAGAAGAAGTAATCAACCTTTGTGACATGTGTCAAGGCAACAAATACGACAGGAATCCTGCAAAATCAAAGTTAATACTGACACAAACACCAACCAAGCCTCATAGTTCATCTGGAACCCTTTCGAGCAGGGGGGGGGGCAAAAATTTCTAACCATTCCTATTCAGTAGCAGGATCAAATACAGTCAATGTCCTCAATGCTCTCCTAATCTTTATCACTTACCATGGAGTACCCCACATGATAGTTTCTGACAGGGGAACTAAATTTAAAAATGGCCTTAGGCAAGAATTCGTGAATAATAATAGAATCCTGATCCACTACACTACCGCAGATAATCCACAATCCAATGGAATAATCGAGAGATTTCACTCAACAATTACGGAACACCTCAGAATACTACGGGAAAAGAAGAAATCTCTTAAAGTCAAAGAACAAATACCCTATGACATCCTAGGATAAAACAACTCTATACATTCCATCACTAAGAAGTGACCTATAGATATTTTAAATGACCATTTAGATGCTAAGGGTCCATTTGACGTCGACATTGAGAAAACTCTTATCAACAATTATACGCAGCAACACCGAAAAAAAACAATAACCATTTGTTAAGAACTCAATGAAAAATAACAAGTCACAAAAGAAAAGTACATCGAAAAGGGGAACGCCAAAAGACAAGTTTCCCTATCATACAAACCAAGCACTAAAATATATACCCAGAAAACGATCAAAAGAAATAAACTTATTTCAAGATTTCCCCCAAAACCATTAAAATTGACAACATCGTGACTATTGACATACAAGACACAAATGTTCACAAAAAGATCATAAAGAACCATCCTAATAAAACAACAGGACAACCCAGGAATATTTTCTCTTAAGCTGAGCCAAGCCAGGATCGAAACTAGCATACACGACTTTATACACTACTTCGACTTTTAACCAATATTAGCAGAAGTCGCTTTACTAGAAGAATCATACAAAGCTGTTACCAATGCAAACTAAAACGAAATAAGCCCTTTATCCTTCACAAGTCTACATAACTTCGACCAAAATCTGCAGTACCTTTTAAAATCCGCACAAGAAAAACTCAGCAATATCTATCTGCTATACAGATCCAAACCAGGACTTTCCTAATAGGTTAGGAAGCATAGTAAAAACCATATCAGGAAACCTGGACCAACAGGACGCTATAAAATAAGACAACGCCATTGCATTTCTTCAACAAAATCAGAATAATATCATCACACAAGTAAACCAGCATATGAGCCCAAAAAGAAAGTCAGATATAATTTTAACAAAAATATAACCATTTAAAGTCATAACGAAGAAACCATTGAAAGAAAAAGAAACAAGATCAGCTTTGAACTTAAAAAATTTTAATCACTTTTTGCAAACAAGAAACGCAATGAATCAACTGAATCTGGCACTTCAAGTTGTCTTAAAATTCCTGAACGACTTAGAGGCAGCTATGATATTTACGAGAAATCTTTTACAAGAGCCTTATTAAAAATGAAGAATTGAAATGAAAAATTTAGCAAATGTTAGAAAACCATCTGGAGAGCCAACTTTTATATACTCATGATGAAGACCTGGCAAAATACTATGACGTCGTCACCATGGACGGCTACTTTGCAAGAAGCACACTTATTTTTATTTTACACTTCCCCCAACTATACACTCAGAGCAGTTTTCTTATTTTCACCTCCTTTCCATACCTACACATAACCACCATCCGCCTGCCGTTTACTTAGCCTTAAATTATGAATTACGAACTTTACCAATTAATAGATGTATCCTGTAGAAGAAATGGAACCGGAAACATATGCCCCGAACAATGTCTAAAAGAAGACGTTAACCAATGAGGCTGCATTATTCAAATTCTTTAGATAACTAACACCAAAGCACTTTGTCAGAAAATACCAATCTTCATCAACGCTACCTTAATTCAAGAAATGACGGAAGCCTTCTGCACTGCCATATTTGTTTAGAAAACCAAGGCCTCAACTCAATGCTCAACTTCAAAAATATTGGTTCTTAAAAAAAAGTTTATCATAAAAGTTTCACCAATTTGCGAATTTCGAGCAAATACCGAGGCATTTATAAATTCCCGAACGACTATTCAGGAAAAACAATTAACTCTACCAAAAATAAGAACAAAACCCATGTATGAACAGATTAAGTTGAAACCACTAAAATTGGACAAGATTTCTCTCAATGCAGGTGACGTTCCAGTTGTTTCGTGAACTGCGGAGCGATAGGCTAGTAAAAACGGCTGTATACAGTTGTCCCAGTTACTTTATTGTTCATTTACCTTAATTTTCAGGTAGTTATCAAGAGTTCTGTTAAATCTTTCGACCATTCCATCCGACTGGGGATAAAGGGGTGTAGTTCTGGTTTTATGGATACCCAGGAGATTACAGAGGTTCTTAAATAGATCGGACTTAAAGTTTCTACCTTGATCAGTATGTATTTATCTTGGTACTCCATATCGGCAAATCCATTGTTGAAATAGTACGTCAGCAACAGTGGTAGCTTCTTGATTTGGTATTGGGTAGACTTCCGGCCATTTGCTGAAGTAATCCATCGCTACCAAAATATAACGATTCCCAGATTTACTTATTGGAAATGGTCCTGCTATGTCTATGGCAATTCTTTCAAAAGGTGCTCCTACATTGTATTGCTTCATCTTGCCATGACTTTGTGTCTTAGGTACCTTGCTGGAGGCGCAGTTTTTACACATTTTGCACCAGTCTTTAACATCGGCACGACTTCTCAGCCAGTAGAACCTTTCTCGAACCTTTTCAAGAGTCTTCATAACTCCGAAATGGCCACCACCTATACCATTGTGCAAGGCTTGCAATACTTCTGGAATTTTTTTGGTTGGTAGTATTGTTTAATAGGTATGGCTTTTGCCGTTAGAGCTTTCCCAGACTCTTTTCAATAGGCCATCCTTCATTACCAAAGAGTCCCATATGGCCCAGTACCCTTTATATCTCGAAGACTTTGAAGCTACTTTTTGATATGAGGTTCGTTCTAAATTTTCTGTCTTAAGTTTCGCCACATCTCCGAGATCAGGATCCTCTCGTTGTTCTTTGGCAAGGATTTTAAGGTCCCATTCTTGAGAGCACTGGATGCGTGTACTTTGGCAGTGAAATTCTTCGGGATCTTCTTGTTCTTTACGTCTACTGCAATGTTTACAATCTTCGGGGCAAGGTCTTCTTGATAAAGCGTCAGCATTTTTAGGGTTCAATCCTCTCCGATGTTCAATTTTAAAATCGTATTCCTGAACACGTTGTAACCATCGTGCTATCTGACCTTCGGGGTTCTTGAAATTGAAATTTCTGGCCATTAAGGTACTTATGAAAATATTCCAGAAATTTGACGATAGCTGGAAGTTCTTTTCTAGTCACACAATAATTTCGTTCAAATTTTAAAAGAACTTTGCAATAATACGCTATCACTTTTTCTTGGCCATCTTGTATCTGTGACAAAATTCCACCAATAGAAGTATTGCTTGCATCAGTGTCCACAATAAATGTTTAATTTGGTTGTGGATATGACAACACTGGAGGACTGCAAAGGGCTTTCTTTAGTTGTATAAAGGCTGCTTCACAATCTTCGGTCCATTCATAGTTTTTGTTGTTCTCGGTAAGTCGATGTAATGGTCTCGTGGTGTCAGCAAATTCATGTATAAATCTTCGATAGTAAGTGCACAATCCCAGGAAACTTCTAATTTCATGCTTGGTTTTCGGTGGAGGCCAGTTTTGGATAGCTTCTGTCTTTTCTGGATCGATTTTCACTCCTTCTTCACTAATTATGTGCCCCAGGTATTTAACTTCTTTTTGGAAAAGGTGACATTTCTTTGGACTAAGCTTCAGCTGGGCAGATCTTAGCTTCTAAAAAACCTCTTCAACATTTCTCAGGTGATCTTTAAATGTTTTTCTAAGAATAATAATGTCATCAAGGTATACTAAGCATTTTTTCCAAGTTAGTCCCCGTAATGTTAACTCCATCAATCGTTCAAAAGTAGCAGGGGCATTGCATAGAACAAATGGCCTAACATTAAACTGCCACAGTCCGGTTCCAGTCGAGAAGGCAGATTTTTCCTTATTTTCGGGATGAAGTTCTACTTGCCAATAGCCACTTTTCAGGTCTAAAGTTGAAAACCATTTCGATCCCGTCAGCGTATCTAGAGTATCGTCTATTCTTGGTAATGGAAAACTGTCTTTCTTTGTGACGTGATTAAGTCTTCTGAAGTCAACACAAAATCTGGTAGAACCATCTTTCTTCTTAACCAGGACTCTGGGATGGTTCTATAATGCCTTGGTTTTGCATGTCTCCAATTAACTAACTAAACTAACTAAAGGAATTCTTCGTGGTGGTTGCCTTATCAGCGCTGCATCACCAGTATTTATTCGATGTTGAACTATGCTGGTTTTTCCCAAATCCTTTTCAGAGAGGGAGAAAACGTCTTGATTTCTTCTCAAAAGGTCTTCCAGCTTAGGAACCCGCACTGGAGCGTCAGGTAGTTTACTTAAGGCAACTTCTACAGGTTTAGCAAAGTATTGCTAACTATCATATTAGCAGGTTGATAGGTATCAATTTTGTTACCCTCTTTGACTTGTTGAGAGTAATCCTTTAGGTTCATCATTCTGACAAATACCGTATTTCTTTTGTTTTGAGTCAGAGTTCTTGAGGGTAAAATTCCTTTAGCGTATAGTGGACTATTTTCAATTGGTTCGACTAATAGGATTTCTCCTTCTTCTGAGTCTTCACACCTTGCTTGGATAATGACTTTTGAATTTAGGGGTAGTATGACATCTTCTGTAAGTACAACTTCACGAATGGATGCTTCTTTGTTCCGTCGGGGTCTCATTACAATTTCTTCATTATTAGTTCGCAGTATTCGTTGCGGAAGGTCAAGTACAAACTTCTAATGTTCCATAATGTCAAGGCCTTCATCCATTATGTCAGCAACAAACACAACGTGTATAAAGGTTGTCATCCCCAAGGTTATTCTGGCTTCATGTATTCCTTTAATTGGTATGGCTTCTCCATTAACAGATTACAAAATGTATTTTTTTTCCGGACGGAATATTTTGCAGTGGGCTACGATGTTCTACCTTACTATAGTATGTGTGGAACCAGTATCTAGTAACATTTCACATTCCCGACCACATACAATTCCAGGTACTACCAAGCTGAAACCATTATTTTGCAGCCGGGATACTTTTATTATTAATGTTGATGGTTGGTAGCACCTAGCCAGCCTTTGCCTTAACAGTTTTCTGGCCTACTTGCAGGGGCAATTGATCTGGTTCAATTTGTTTGGACATGCCCCTCTTTGCCACACTTCCAGCAAAACATGCCGTTTCTTCGTCGAAAAGTCATACCGTTGTCTCCGTCTGTTTGCTTTTTACGTACGATTTCTTGTAACTCTTTTATAACTCTTATCAAATCGTTGTCCCTTCTTCTGGTACAATGTTTATTCTTCGAAGTCTTGCCTGATTCCTGGATGTTTGTTAAGCTGTTTCAAATTGAAGTGTATAGGTAAAAGCTTCAGATATTTTCTCAAGTGTAGCCATTCGAAACGCCTGGTTCATAGCCGGATCACGTAAGCCTTCAATGAAACTACCTACTGCTAACTCTTGTTTAATTTCTTCTGGATAGGCTGGATATGTCAGGTTAATTAGCCGTACAATATCAGCTTCATACTCCTGAAGGCTTTCATTGTACTTTTGTCTTCGTCCTTGCAGCTGCGCCTTATAAACTTTCTGCAAGAGCGTTTCGTCATATCTCGTTTCCAGGAACATCACAATGGTTTCATAATCGCATTGCTTCTCCTCGGGAACGTTTCTTAAAACCTTTATAGCTTCACCTCGAAGAGCAAGTACTAGGGCACGTGCCTTTTCTTGTGAACTCCATTTATTACCGTTGGCAGCAGCTTCAAATTGTCGGAGATACGTAAACGCCTGTACTAGCTATCTTTTGAATTTGTCGCTGTAATTGTTGTACTTCCTGTTGTATTTGGCCTTGCACTTACTGAACATAACTTTCAACTGACTGTACGGTGTGCTGTATTTCTTCTATTTCCTCTTTAACATTTTCTTTGGAAAGTTTTACCTCCAGTAACATTTGTTTTTTCATCTTATCTTGTCTTTGATAAAATTCTCCTTTTAGGTTTTCTCGGATCTTTACCATCTTTTCTGTCAGCTCTCGTTTCATCTCTGCTTGGCTTCTTTTAATGTCTTTTTGGATATCCTCTATTTGTTGTCGTGTTTCTTCTTGAGTAATTTGAATTTGGCTTTTCATTTCATCTTGAATTTTTTTCATTTCTCGTTTAGGTCTTCTCTCATGGATTCTTGGCTGGTCTTCATTTCCTTCTTTAGATCTTCTTTCATGGATTCTTGGCTGTTCTTCATTTCTTTCTTCAGATCTTCTTGGCTGGTCTTCATTACTTCTTGGCTTCTCTTTATTTCGTTTTTTAGGTCTTCTTGTTTTTCCATCGTTTGTTTTATTAGGCTACTTAATTCTTCCATAACTGCTGTTTGTTGTCTTGTCCCAACTGGCATTCAAAAATTCTTCTTAACCACTTCGGCTTCCTTGGAAATTTTGTTCCGCTTCTGACACCAAATGTTACGTGACACCCCATATAAAAACACGTATCCTGGTTTTACACCTTTTTATTGCAAATCAGGTTCACAAACGTTTCCATGGTAACAAAAATTTAACGTAACGTAATTGTGACAACTGTTTAACCTTTAACTATCTGTCAACTTCTTATCTCCTTGAAAGACAAAACTGAACTGGTCCGTGCGGACTTCCGTCGCGCTTTATATAGTAATGTGGAAAAGAATAGAAAAGTCTGGAAAAGTCTAGAGTAAGCTGGAAGAATTCTTTTACTACAGGATGCAAGAAAAGTGTAAAATGGATGTCTCCAGCGCACTCAGGATAATCCGCAAGGGCCGTAGAAAAAGGGAAAAACTAAGGTACCCTGTTTTAAATAAATGATTAACCTAAATAAAATAATTCTAACCTTTTACATTTCTAATAACTAAACACTAACTAAAGTCCGTAACAGTTCTGAAATCGTTTTTTGCTAAAATTTACACTTCAGTAGAGGGTCGTGATTTCTGAAATAAGTAAAAACCATCTGTATAAATTGGCTTTTACACCTAGCAAGAAATAGAACTAATAAAGTAAAAATTTATTGACGAATATTAAACAGTGTTTTATAGTAAGGCACTTTTTTAATAAATAGATAATGGTACAAACTTCTGACGAATAAAATTTAGCAATCAGGTGTTAAACTGACTTTTTAATAATCCTAGTAGAGCAATGAGTTATATTTTAACATTTACCTAAAAATAGTGGTTAGGTTATCTACAAATATCATACTAATTTTCTAGCTCGTAAAATATTGGTAGGTTACTATTCCATTTTTTATTGTAGGTGTTGCAGCACTAGCAGGTCTTTTGTTTGGCCTTATTATGATGCTGGTGCAGTATGTGGGACTATTTATAAGTGGACTGCATACAGGTTTTTTGCTGGGTTTTGCCGTACTTTTAGCCGCAGATCATATTATGATAACATCACCTAAAGGAAGTGTATGGCTGTGTATTGCTGTTTTGTTGGGTAGTTCACTTTTAATTGCAATTTTTAATCTGTATTTTAGAAAAGGTAGGTACAAATTGGATTTGAGCATCTGAATGTTAATGTTTTTTTTTCACAAGACGCTTTATAAAATAAATGCAAGATTATGTACATATTTTTATAATAAAAACAATAGTATGATTTTTAAAAACGTGCAAATCAAAAATTAGGCAATTAAAACGTACATAAAATATAATCGTTATTGGGAAATTTTGATAAGCAAATATTATATTAAGTACGATTGGATCATCGGTTTTCATCTTTTATTAAAAATTAGGTAACAAATAAACATGGTAAGTTTTAAACGGTTACCCTTTTGTCATTGTCTCCTTTTTGTAATTTTTTTGTCATTCAACCCTACAGTACAACTTTTAAATTATAACTCGTCATTACTAAGAGTTTTGTGATCTTTTATAGTAAAACAAACAGACTAAAGATTAAAAGAATTTTGGTAGTTAATTTAAAGAAATTAATAATTAAAAGAATACCGAAGTTCAGAACCCTTTGCATGATCGTCAAAATTGAAAGAAACTAAAGTAAAGTTGCTTTTATAAATTAGTCCAACAAAATACTGATCCAATCTAACAAATCTAAAGCACTCAACAAGTACAAGTAGTAGAACTACTTACACTAACACTATCTTCTACAAAAATTACAGAAAATGGGCATGCTACAACATGCCGGTTTCGCGAAGGAGAAGGAAATAACCTTTTTTTGTTATCTTGGGACAGTCCACGAAGGCTGATGCCTAAGTACTAACGTACCGTGGCTGTCTCAAGTGTGGTGAGAGGAAGTTTGTTCACACAACTCTTCTGAGCAGAAGCCGTGAAAATACCCATAGATGAGCGACAGATCCCTTACAGCTCGACGGTGGGCAAGAAGAGGAAGCCTATCTGTAAGCGTGGGATCATTAATAAGACGAACGGCTCTTCTTTAAATGTAATCCAGAATGCTAAGTGTTTTAGGGGACGCCATTCCCCAGACATGGGAATAATTTTCTTCAGAGGGTCTGATTTGGGATACATATAGAGTATACAGATTGGAAGAAGAGAAATACTTTCTGGCTCGAAAGAAGAATCTAAGCTTTTTTGAAGCTGCCGAGGCTATGGATGTAATGTGCTTGTGCCAGTTGAGATTATTCTCAAAAGTAACGCAGACAAGATTAAACGACTCTTTGTTCTGCAGAACTTCGCCGCTCATAAGTAACGGACAGCGAACATGACTGTGTTTTCGAGGCATTAAACTAAACAATATTTTTTGCCCCCCAATCCAAGATAAGTTTGAGGTCTTGTGAAAGAGATATCAGCATTGACCTGCGCTTTCTTTTCAAATCGGAATTACATGGTGATTTAAGAAATTGAATATTAGAGTGGGGAGTACTACCGTCAGCAAAACTATAAATGGGATTGATCTTGGAAGAGAGAAGATCGTTAATGTGTAGAAGAAACAGCGTGGGTGCCAGCACTGAGCCCTGGGGCACCCCAGCATTAATTGGGTAAAAGCTGGAAAAATGACCATCTACAGTAACTGATATACGTTGATTAGAAGAAAGGAAACTAGAGAGCCAAGAGCAGAGCTTAGGTGAAAGACCGTAAGAAGGAAGTTTGTTAAGAAGCCCGTCATGCCAGACCTGATCGAAAGCTTTGGATATGTCAAGAGCAACGATCTGGGATTCACCAAGAAACTCGAGAGACTTGTTCCAGTTGTGTAAGACAAAGGATAGAAGATCAGCTGTGGATCTTCTCTGACAGAATCCATAATGTCTATCATGTAAGATCTTGGTGTTTTTCCAGGTAGTTTACGATTTGATAATTGATTAATTTTTCCGTTACTTTGCAAACAACAGAAAGAATAGATATATGTCTATAGTTAGAAGGGAGAGTTTTGGATCCTTTTTTGGGGACAGGTTGCACACGTGCTGCTCGTGCAGAGATTCGAAAGTGGCGAGTTAGGATGGGTGCAAGCTCGAGAACACATTTTTTTAAGACGATTGCTGGTATGCTATTCACCCCAGACGATTTTTTGGTATTAAGAGTAGAAAGAATACGCTTGATTTGTTTGACTCTAAAATGATATCGGACATTTTATGAGAAACAGGAGTAATTGTTGGAAGAGGAAGATTAATAGGAGGATCAAGCGTAGAATTGGTAGCAAATTCTTTGGCAAATAGTTCGGCTTTTCCTTTAAAGGTAGAAACAATTCCATCCTCAGAGATAAGGGGTAGAAAAGTATTTGTGCAGAAGTTTTAACTTATATTTTTGGCAAAGGACCAGAAAGCTTTACTGCCAATCGAGAAAGAGAGAACTTTATCTTTTATCCGATTGTTAAAACGATGTTTTGCTTCTAAGATGGTCTGATTATATTGATTCCTTGCTTCGATGCTAGCTTGTCGATTTTCGGGACTAGGGTTTTGGAGTAACTTTTTGTGGGCTTGAATTTTTGAAAGTCTGGCTTTGTCAGAGGATTTAGAAAACCACGGTTGGTGATTTGAAGTTATGGGATTCTTTTTAGTGTAGGGAATCAATGCCTAGTTGAATTGTTTCGGTAATTTGTTAACATATTTCGGAAGGATCGTGAGTAGAGCAGCAGGTAGGATTACAAGAGTAGCTGGCAAGGAAATCTCTCAGACCATCCCAGTCAGCCGAGTTGTAATGTCAGACGGTTCGTGGCGGCATGCGATCAGTTGCCTCAGAATGTGTGGAGTATTATACAATGACCAAACCATGGTCAGAGCGACCAAGGGGAGCAGTTACTGATGCTTGGTAGAGTTCGGGGGTGGAAGTAAGGAAGAGATCTAGGGGGTTAGTATTATGGGTGGGAACCCTAGAAAAGTAGGTAGGTTCCATAAAAATTGGGGGTGAGTTTTTGTAGAGCCTAGCCAGTCCTTATTATGAACATTAATATCCCCGAGGACGATTATTTGGGCCAATGGAAACTGGTAAATAATATTGTCGATCTTTATTGAAAAGAAATCAAAGAACTCCGGGTGGGAATTGTCAGACGGGGATCGGTATATACAGCAGATGAATTTGGTAGAAGATCTGAAAGTTAATTTAAGCCGAAGAATATCAGGCCTACCGGATTCAAGGTTAGAAACCCTAACACAAGCCGTCGTTGCGAACGTAAGCACAAACGCCGCCATGGGGTCGAAAAGATGAAATGAGTTCATAACCTGGGAAAAGGAGGTGGTTGGTTGATGTTTTGGGACTTATTTGGGTTTCGGTAAAAAACGGTATGTGGGGTTTGGAAGATTGAAGATAATGGTGGACAGTTTACGTTGGAGTTAAGCCCACATATATTTGTGAAAGATATCAGACTTTTCGATGGTGGCCCCCCAAATGTATCCCTCGCCCGGAGAACCGAATGGAGGAGTATTTTACCTCCGAAATATTTTACTTTCGGGTGTGCCATCATCATTATTCCCAAATTTTTTTATGGTCGATAAAAAAAAGAAAAAAAAAGAAAAAGAAAAAAAGAAGAAAAACGGAAAGAGGAAGAAGGAAAACTGACTCACCCGCCCAGAACTCGAAACATCCTATAGGATCTATAAGATTCAAAGACTTCACAAGTCCTTTAAAGGGCAAGTGGGGTGGTACCGCCTCAGGCGAGGAAAAGCTCCTCTACCACCTTCAAACCCTTAAACATAATATACAACTAAAATACAAGACACATGCTGTTTAGAAATATACATAGAGAAAACCCTCTTTCGCATGAACTTCTTAGTTGAAATATATTAGATCTTTTATAACAAAAAAGGAGAGCACATGAAGCCATAAGGTCGCAGTGCAAATATGTATAAGCAACCAACCCTGCCTAAAGCCGCCTAAACCAAGCAACTATTTTTCATCCTCCGAAAATGGACACCAATTTCTTATCAAAACGTTATTTTTTAAACTTTATTTGTCCATTATTATTGCTGGATATTTATTTAAAAATAGATTTTTTGTGTGTTGTTTCTAGCAGTAAGATTCTAATTTCATCCTTTTTAAATTAAAATTATTATGCCCAGTGGCGTCTCAAAAACCTAAGCGAAAATAATTGTGGAAATTCACGAATTTTTTTTATCTTCCCTTGTTTTCGAAAAAAAAAATTAAAACCTCCTGAGACGCCACTAAACTTAATTTTAATTTGATTAGGCTTAAATAAGGCCCTTATTAATAAAAATAGCACACACAAATTTTAAGAAAATCGACTTTTGTATTTAAAATAATTACAAAATAAAGTTTTTTTTTTAAGTTTTAACACCCTGTATCTTGGAAACTCTGCATTTTCGGACCCATATTTACTAAATCTTTTTTTAAATATTTTTTAAAGAAAAATTACCTCCTGAAATTTAGCCGTACATTTTTCGAACACCCTGTATTTGTGTTAAAGTAAATTTATATTCCGCTAGTTTAGTTTTAGATATAATCTCACGCACGGCGTAGGTTACGAACTAATGCTCTGGCTTTCTTTGATGAGCTCCAGTTGTTGCCGATGACAGCAGATTTATACAGGCTTAGGTTGGTTAACCAAGTATCTTGCCGTTGCAAGTGTAACACATGCTAAATGGAAACTACTCTCTTGAAACATTCTTGTCAGCAATATTTTCTACATTTGAAATTTTTTCCAACAACCACTTTTTCTTTTTGTTCTAATTTTCTTCAGATTTTTTTAAATTTTTTTCCTTATATTTTTAAATCAAATATTAAATTTCTGGTTATCTTTTCTCGAATTTTGCATTATGTCTGTAGGCTTTTGTGGTATTTACAATTGGCTTCCTGTAATACTTCCATTTTTTTCCATTTGCTGCCTTCTATTTTCTATTTAATTTTTCTGTATTATTTCCCGACTTCACTTTGTTTTTCCTTAATAGTTGTTTCAGATTTTCTTAATTTGGTAATATTTATTTAAAAGATTTTTTATTTCCGCATATTTGCTTTATTAATTCACTTTTTTCTTCTATTGCTGCTACTTACTATTTTGTCTAAACAAGAATTTATTACAATAACACTAAAATCTTGGACTTCCATTCTCTTTATTTCTTAATGGTTACAACTGTGTGTAACAATTAACAAATAAAGACAATGGAAGTCCAAGATTTTAGTGTTATTTTTTTTCAAGGAAACTTAGAAATTTATTATTTTAAAATATATATATTAACATACTATATATTTAAATACGCTAAAGAGTTGTAAAAGAAAAACACACAATATAAATAAAAATAAATAAAAATATATATGCTTATAATTAAAACAAAAAAAACTTCCACACTTCGAAAAATATCGTGTAATTTCATTCTTCTTTCAGGTTTGACGATCATTGGTTCTAGTCTCTACGGCGGAGCCTTTTTATCGAGTAGCATAGATTACTTTCTCGAAAATCTTTCCATGATCTCATGGGTGTGGCAAAGAGTTTCACTTAGGCCTGTTCAACCCCCTCCATGTTGGTTCTCATGGATTGTTTTGGGATCGTGGCCATTTTTTGTGATAACTGGAGTTTTGCTACAGAGTTATATTACTGGACGAGGAAAGCATCATGATGACGGTAAATGATTCTGCGCTATAAGGCGCTATAACAATTTGGCAGATTTACTATAAACTTTAATTTTTAAAACAAACATGCAAAGCTTTGTGTCTTTACGTCTGGTTTGAAATGAACCCATAAGTAAGTGTTTAAATGGTAATAAAATAACTTTTACTAAAGTTATTAGGGAATTTTTTTAATTAAATATCAATACTTGCGTTGTTATAAGAGTTCGACATGTCATCATAAGTTAAAGGTTATTTTGCCTTGTCTGATATTTTAACCAAATTTTTACACTCTCAAATGTTTTAAAGCCCCAGAGAAAAAAAATTGTCCGTTGGACTAAACCACTATATTTTACCCCTATATATCCAAGGTCGCTGAATCCGAATCCCGGGTCAGTTTGATCCCATTAGATTATTGTTAAGGTCATTTCAAGGTCAAATTTACAGAAATACATTTGAGTGAAAAAACTTTTTTGTTTTCGATGTCGTCCAAGGTCTATTTGTCTTTACAAGGTCAAAATCAAGGTCGTTTTAGGGTCAAATGTTTCAAAAAATACTTACAGAAAAAAAAAATTCTGTCCGTTGAACTAAACCACTATATCCGTATGTTTTTAAGGTCGCTGAATCCGAATCCCGGGTGAGTTTGATAGGTTGTTGTAAAGGTCATTTCAAGGTCAAATTTACAGAAATACACTTGAGTAAAAATACCTTTATGTTTTCGATATGATTAAATTTAAGTCCAAGGTCTATTAGTCTCTACAGGGTCAAAATCAAGGTCGTTTTAAGGTCAAATTTTCCAAAAAATACTTACGTGAAAATAAATGGTATATCGTATATTTTTGCAGTTGCTGAATTCAAATCTAAGGTCTGCTTGGCCCTACAAGGTCAAGGTCATTTCAAGGCCAAATTTTCAAAAATATAAGAATTGAAAACAACTAATACATCTGTAGGTTTGAAGGTAGCTAAATTTAAATCCGAGGTCTGTTTGATCCTACCATGTATGAATTATGCTTTAAATGATACTTAGGCTTTTTCCAATAATTGTTTTTTTTATGGTATTTGACTTTTTTACTTTGTAACAATCTAGGAATTGGTTGTTTTTTACGTTTTGTTTCCGTTTTATTATTCTCTCTTCAATGACCAACTGTAATCTGCCATTATGTTGGTATGGTATATTTTTTCCATTTTTTCTATATTTTAATGGAACCTCTCTTCCTGCTCATCACTATAATCTATATTTGTTGGAAAGTAATCCATATGTTAATCTAAAAAGTGTAACTAAATACTTATCAAGCATCGTAGGTAAGTCCACCGTCCTGGAGGTTAGAATTCTTATACATTCCAAGGTCTAAGTATGAGAGCTTTCTGACTTTGGCGAGGAGAATAATAACTGCTATGGATGTTTACGTGACTATAAAGGTCTAGCAGGCGGATCATTCTACAGATATTCTTTCGAAGCAGTTGTCATCGTTTCTAGTATTCTCTATAGCCGCAGGATTTTAAGCATATTTGAGTCGAACTCTACTATTCGTAAAGACTAATAATAGAATTGAAATTCAAGAACCAGTACCTATGAATTGTGTCTCTATGGTACAACTTTTTTGAAATGAGATTTTTGAATTACAGCCCTTACTGGTAAAGCATCTTCGGAGAAAAAATGGAATTAGCTTAATGCCCCGATAATCTACAGGCCAGAATACTGGTATACTTCGCTTCTAACCGATATACGTAAATCTGCGTTCTGTAACTAATTAATTTTGTAAATTCTAGTTTGTATTATTCTTGACAAACCCCTGCGGTCAAACAAACCTTGGATTTGAACTTAAAAGCATATTAATCAAACTTCAAAAACCTGATATTATACTACTTGATTTTATTTGAGTTTGCTTGCAATTTTGAACTTGAAGTGACCTTGACCTTGACCCTGTAGGTTTAAAAAGACATCAGCTTTGAATTCAGCAACGCCCAGAACATACAGATATTTTAATTTGTTTTCACCTGTTTTTGGAAAATTTGACCTTGAAACGACCTTGACCTTGACCTTGTAGGGACAAATAGATCTTGAATTTATTACTGAAGTGTATTTCTGTAAATTTGACGTTGAAATGACCTTAACCACTTGTAAATAAGTTCTATAGTTTTGTGGCGGATTCATGTTTCAGTATGTTTTCTTTGGAATTATAGCCTTACTACTTTTTGGAAAATGAGACCTCTTCGGTCCGGGTCCCGGGGTAAAACGAACTAAGCCTGCTCAGCCCTATTCACCCCTATGAACCTGCAGGTCGCCTGCAACAAAAAAGAAGAAAAAACCTCCAAAAAACCCAAAAAGTTGGCCACCGTTGTCTTAAAATTTAGTTTAATTTTTTCTTTTAATTTTAGCTTGACAACGGTATCCGCCTTGCAACCAAAACGTAGATTATGTTCTTAATTTTTTGTTTTTTTTGGGGGGTTTTCCTTCTTTTTTGTTGCGGGTGATCTGCAAGTTCATATATATATGGGTCAATAGGGCTGAGCAGGCTCAGTTCGTTATACCCTGGGACCCGGACCAAAGAAGTCCCATTTTCCAAAAAATAGTAAGGCGAGTATCTCAACGAAAACATACTAAGACCTTAACGATGACCTGATAAGGTCACTCTGACCGCGGAATCGGATTCAGCAACCCCAGAAATAAAAGAATATGGTGATATAGCACAATGTAAAATTTTTCTTTTGTGGTGCTGTCATAATTTATTTAACTAAAAAAAGCCTATATGTGTATTCTTTAGGACATTTAGCTATAGTTTATAAATGGTATAAAAAATGTTAAACAACTCAATATATTTTAAACAAAAAAAGCATATTAAACTGTTATATGACTATCATGTTATCATTAATCCTAAATTCCTAAATCGTATACTGGAGATAATCCTAAAAATTGTGTAACTAATTTCGTATACGGTTTTTTTAATAATAAGGGTTATTATAGTTGCAGCAGGTCGAAAAAAACCTAGAGCTACAACGTTAATAAATGAAATGACAAAACTGGATAGAGCTAAAATGAGACAGAAGAAATATACATACCTTTATCAAGTTCGTACTGCTCACGGAGACGTCATAAGTCAGGTAAAGTCTATAGGATATATTAAATGCAACTTTTTTTTATTGGAATATGCCAATAGGAACATATAAATAGTCAGTTTATTGGTGGTTAAGTAATAGAACATGCGGATATTTTTGATTTTAGAAAAGCTTAAACCTCAAATATTAACGTGCATTGGGTAAAGTAAAGGGCGGTTTATTAACACAGCCCTTAATAGTTTTGAGGAAAAGAAAATATTTCTATAGGACGCAGGTTCCACAGTCTAGCTAAATATACAGGGTATCCTGATAAGGTCCTCCTCCGGCGATATCTCGAGAACCCTTTATCGCATAGCTTTCGGGAAAAAATATTTATAATAAAAATCGGCCTCGAGAAAATGCTGGAAATTATTTTCAAGTTTCTAATTCTTCCGCTAGAGGGCGTAAAACTAAGAACAAAATTAAAAACACGTATTATTTAAAAATGTGCCATATTAACTTATGTCGTTGATAGTTTTCTTACAAACTATGTCAAATAAAGAAACTTTTTTCTTTTTAGCGTTTTTCCGTGATCTGTCAAATATAGGGAGGGGGAAGAGCGAATATACATTTGAAAAAAATTTAATAGCTTTGTTTCGGCTTAACCGATTTTAATAAACTAGGTTTGGTTTAAAAGAGCTTTTACCAGGGCTTAAGATGTTAAAATATTGGTATAATAAATTTATTTCTTTGTTTTATCCCCAAAATTTAAATACAATAGTATTATTTTTATAGGCCCATTAAAAAGGTCATAAAAAAGTAAAGAAACTAGTGGAAACCGCATTTCGATATGATAATTAGTTCTCGAGTTATTGCCAAAAAACTGCATTACTCGTATCCTTACCTGTTTTAAGCTGTCAGATAAACAAAGCGGCATTTTAATCGAGAATGCCGGGACGTTAAAAATTACAACAAACAGAGACGTCAAAAAATAACAAGTGCAATGTGTTTCAAACCTGATAAATTTAAATTTAGTTCTTGTTTAACGCAGTTTATCGTTATTATTATTAGTAGTAGTGTTGTTAATCGTTATTAAGTAATTTTAAATTATGTCTTATTCCACCACCGAGGCATACGATCAGCTCGCCGTTTATTTTGAAAATTTATCAAATGCCTCTATTGCGGCTAGAAAATATGCCATAAGGTATTACGAAAGACGGCATTTTAATAAAAAAGTGTTTAGACGTTTGACAACCCATTTAAGAGGAACTAGAAATCTGCATCCTATTCCAGCACAATGAAGATACAATAAGCCAAAGCCCGTAGATAATAATTAGGTATTATTATCCACGAGCAGTGTAATTATGAATGCCGTTATTAAATTGATAATAAACAAATAATAAGGATATTATTGATATTATTTAATATTCGCAAAAAAACCAATGGTTTTTGTTGTCATAGTACTCTCGATTAAAACGCCGCGTTGTTTATCTGACAGCTTAAAATAGGTAAGGATACGAGTAATATAGTTTTTCGGCAATAACTCGAGAACTAATTAAGATATCGAAATGCGGTTTCCACCAGTTTCTTTATTTATTTATGACCTTTTTAATGTGCTTATAAAAATAAGACCATTGTATATAAATTTTTAGAAAAAAATTACAAAATTTATAACTTTGACACAAATCAGGTTCTATAAAATAAAAAATAAATTTTAATACAATTTTAATGTGTTA
>JAHBCN010010758.1:0-30880 GCA_019359885.1 Listronotus oregonensis | reverse complement strand
ACGTTAGCTTATTTGACTGGTATATGTATAGTAAAAAAAAAGAAAAAAAATTTTTTTCCCCTAAATGTACTACGTATATATTTTTCCCCAAAACCGAAGCTTGACAAATTTTTTGGGGGGGGTAAAAAAAAGGGAAAATTCGGAATATCAATACTAGGCTTTAAATTTTTTTGGGGGTTTTTTAAAATTTCCCCCTTCTTTAAATGTGGTAAAGTAATCATTGGAAAATTAAAAGGAACATTGAAAATTTTAAGCTTAAAATACCCGCGTGTTATTTACCATAAGGCCAACTATATGCTAAAGTTATATTTATTAAAGTTTATATAGTGTTCCCTGAAGATTAAGTTATTATTTAATGATTTTCTAGTGAATTATACGTATTTAAGCTAATTGAAATTTATTTTAACTATACCATTAAACCCCAAACACAAGCATATTTTCTAAATTTTATTATTTTAAGAAGGTAAAAAGTAAATAAAATTTATACAATTTCTGTTAAAATGGGTTAAATTTTACTTATCGGACATGGCGCCGATTTTTTTTTTGGGGTTTTTGGGGGGTTTTTGATCACGAATCTAAAAAGGGGTTTTTTTTCTGGTAACCGGGGGTTTTTTTGAGAAAAAAAAGGTTTTAAAAAGAGTCCGTTCGCGCCGCGAAAAAAATTAAAAATTTTCCCAAAAAATTCATAATTTATTAAAAATTTTTTTACATATTTTATATATTTTAAAAATTTTTTTTTTTTTAGTACTAATTCTATGGTAAAACCAAAGTCTTTTTTTTATACGGCACCTAGTGAATTAACAGCTGTATGTGCCTAAAACAATTTAAATAATAGGTATTTTACTATGAGATTCTATAAAAAAATAAAAAAAAATATAAAAATTCCCCAAAAAAATACAAAAAATAATACACACACACACACACACACACACACACACACCCACACACACACACACACACACACACACACACACAAAAAAAGACACTTACATATGTTACATAAAGTCCAATAAGCATTAGAGATTTGGATTAAATTTTAAAAAAAAATTTTTAAATAAAATCTACATTTCTTAAAAATATAAAAATTTTTTTTATTAATTTTTTTTTGATTTTGGATTATTCTAATGCCAGCCGGTAAAAGGTTAAAAAAATTTTGGACCGAGATATGTCAAATATCTTTGATTTATATCTTTATGGTTTTGGTATTTGAAGGTTCCTTTGAGTTTTATTTCTGGTTTCATGTTGATGATCTACTTTTTTTTTAATTTTGTTTTCTTTGTGGTTTATAGGAACATGCATCAAAGAATATACAAGGATCCATTAAATATTTCTTCATTGTATAACAGATATGTAGGATATCGTTTTTTTTTTTAATATATAATTTTTAAAATAAAATTCTGTTACAACATTCAATTGTTTTAAGGCACTATTGTTAAAGCCCCCCAAACTATAATACCATATCTAATTAAAGACTCCCAGGTTGTATATCATCAAAAAGCGATTTGTAGACAACATTTCACGAAAAAAGATAAAATTTGTGTATTAGTTTTCTTATATTTTTTTTTTTAAAAAAATATGTTCGTCCCATTTTAAGTGTCTATAAAAATCATTATGCCCAAATATTTTTTTTTTTGGGGGAAAATTCTTTAATGGGTTTTCAAAATTCTCCACAGTGATACTGGTAAAATTAGGACGACCAGCTGATGTTATGGAAAAGGCTATGAAATTTTTTTTTTACTCAAATTTAGTGTCAGTTTTTATAGCCCCCTTTTTTAAAACCCAAAAAACCCAAATTTTTTCCCAAAACCTTTTTTTCACCCCAAACCCTCAGCCGAAAAGAGCAAAACCGTGTCACCCCGCATATGATATTATTGGGGTTTTTTTATCAAGACAAAATTTGGAAAAAATTTAAAATAGGTTATAAATAAAACTGGCCCAAGGACTTTTTTGGGGGAACCCCCCATTCTGATGTCCTCCCCCACTACACGAGTCTCGAATCTTGCCCCCCTCCCTTTCCCCGGGCAGTTAAATATGATCTAAAGCATTCAACACAGCACCCCGAACTCCACAGTTTTCAGTGTAAAAAGGGCCCTATCATGGGGGTACCGTGTCGAACCCCTTTTCCCCAAATCAAGAAACACAGCAATACATTTCTTTCCAGCATTAAGGCCGGCTTGTCCGGCCGATAAGTCACTCATGGCATCACATGCAATTCCATCACCCACAAATCCAAATTGACCATCTGACAAAATATTATTTTCTTTGAAAAATTTTTAAAAAAAAGGGCCCTTTTTTTAAGACTTTTTTTTAAAGATTTTCCCCAAATTGTTCATTACACTTATTGGCCAAAAATTTTTAAAATCGTGTTTACTTCCTGCTTTTGAATGGGAAACCACCGTTTTTTTTAAAATGGATTGGTACAATTCCAGTTCTAAAAATTTGGGGTTTTAAAGATATGTGAGAGGGGGTTTAAAAAGATAAATGAAAAATTTTAGGGTTTTTTTGCGGGTATCCCATCAATCCCCGGTGCATTTTCTTTTTTTTAGAGAATTTTTTTACAAATTAGCTCTTTATGGCCGACTGGACACAAAAAAAGGACGGGGAAAACGTACGAGCCCGATCTGTCTGTTTTACAGGACGTATTTTGTTCGCCAGCTTTTCACCCAAATTAAAAAAAATTTTTACAATAATTTGCCATGTCTTTATCACTTTTAAATTCGATTCCATTATGAAAAAAGTTTATATAATTTTATTTTTAGTTTTTGTTCATTAGTCGCTTCAGAAATAACTTTGAAAATTTTTTTTTAAAATTTGCTTTATTTTTTTTTTAATTTCGTCTTTTAGTTTCTTTTTTTCGTTTAAATAAAGTTTATTAAAAGGGTTACGATATTGCTTATACTGATTTTTTAAATCATTACCCCGGCATCGCAATATATTTTTTTTTTTTTTATCCTTTTTTTTTTGATGTTATAATGCCATTGGTTATCCAGGGCATCTTTTTGTATTCAAAAATTTTTTTAAAAATTTTAAAATTTTCTTTGCTTGCTCAAATAGACTTAAGAAAATGTTATAAAATGTATTTGTTGCTGTCTCAGAGCTCGGGGGTCTAAACAGACTGCCAGTTTTCGGCTCATGAGCTCCGCCAGTCTCCATATTTAAATTTTTTTTATTGATTTACTTTCAATATTTTTTGATTTATAAACCGTTTGATTACCTGAATCCAATGATATATTCAAAAAATTTTGGGATAGTGGTATTAAAATCAGAGTTTAGGACAAATGATTGATAGTTTATGTTATTCTTTTTTTGTTTTTTCTTACAAATATATAACCCCAAAACATGAAGCAGTAGTCGTTTCACTCTTGGGGGAAAAAAAGGGGAAAACCCTAATTATTTAAAGTAGCCAGATATAAAAAATTTCTATCGCTCTAGATTTTAAAATTAAAATGGGGAAATATCATCTTAAAAAAAGCCCCTCTTGGTGGGGGTTGTAAAAAAAAAGTCATACCAAAAGTAACATTTTGAATTTTAAAATAACCCTCTTACAGTTACAAAAATCTAAAATAGTTTATAGTCATTTATAAGAAATTTTTAAATTTTTTTTGGTATAAATAAGATTCCGTCATTTTTTTTGTAGCTGGCATTATTTTTAAGGGACCCCAAAACCCGGGATTTAAACTGATTGCACGAGTTTTTAAAACATTCACTCGAACTTTTAATACACAAAAATAATAAATAAAAACTGGAAAAACTAAAAAGAGTAAAAAATTTTTTTAATTTTCCCCAATATTAACGTTTAAAATTAAAAAATTTTTATCGATTTTATTTGGTTTTAAACATCTGCACAAATACTTTCCTGTGGAAGTAGGATATTATCCTCCAGGTCCTCAAGACTTTTAAAGGGGAAACCGTTCTATTTTACGATTCCCCGTTTTTCCATAATCTACTTTATTTCCCAAAATCGATAAGATAGTTATAAGAAGGACACTGGAAACTTGGTTTATGACACGTATCGTAATTCTTTTTAAAATTTTTATTCGCACCCCTTTTCCTTTTTTTAATTTTTCCCACGAAAGTCATGTTCCCCCCTGCAGTTTTCCCCTCTGTTTTTTTACATTCATTATTTTTATGATAAAATTCTTGACATTTAAAACATCTTGGGATACTAAAATCTTCATATACGGGATAGCGCTGCCATTGAAGGAATCCTTTTTCAATATATGTTTTAAAAAAATTGTGGAGGGGAAATTCCGCATAAATTGTACTGATTCACCCCTTTCTATGTTTTTTTTTTTTAATTTTAAACATCGTCTTTAAAATTGGTTCTGTTCTCTAATACCTATCCAATTTCTTTTAGTCTTTTAACCCCTTCCAAAACCCCAATTTTTTTCTAGGTTTCCTTAATTTAAAGGGGGACCTCATATTCCATGTTAAGTTTTCCTTTTTTTTTTTCTTTTTTAACTTTGTTTCCTCCTTGGTTGGACATTTAATAATAATGCTAAACCCCCTTTTTTCTCTGGTGTTTTTTTAACCCAATTTTCAGATCTGCAGGTTTTATTTTTTTATATATCTTCTTTGGTTTTTTTTGGCTTCAGTGCTTTTTTTGGGTTTTCATGATGCTTGGGTTTTTGATCTGTCTATTAAAAATTTTCTACCTGTTATATTTGCATAGTTTTTGGGAAAAAATTTTTGATGACTACTACTCTAGTGGGGTTTTAGGTCCCAAAAAATTTTTGTAAGTTCCGTACCTGTTTCTGTTACTTTCTTTACTGAATCTTTGGGGAACTTTTAATTCCCTTTTTAATGTTTCTAGAGTAGTTCCCCAAAATCCTTAAATTCCGTTTTATTTCTTTAACATTTTTATTATGCACGGCATTTTTGGGTTTAAACTTTTTATGTCTCAATACAAACATCAACATACGCTTTTTTTAAAGGCATAACTCCCCCTCGGTTTTTTGGTAATGTCATGCACTGTTTGTGTACTTTTCCTTGGCAACAGTCACACTATAGTATTCCCTCTTGGTTTTTTTTTTTTATATTCCTTCATTACCATCCATGATCAGACTATTCTATTTTGAATTTTAAATGCGGCAACTTTGGGCCCCAAATTTTTTCTGAAAAAAAAGGCGATCTTCAAAAAAAAAAAAAATATCCTTAGGAAATATTGTACCCCTTTCCCAGTGGGATTTTCTGTTACGACACTGTTGGTTTTATTTAATTTGATTGGATCACTTTTTTTTTATTTTAAAAAAAAAACCCCAAAAAAAAAAAATTTTTTTTCCCAAGACGTAAAAAAAAACAAAACCCCCCACTCACTCATATTGGATTAATTTGGGGGCAGGGATAATGTTTTTTCAAAAACGGTATAAGTTATCGATCTTTTCAAAAACTATAGAAAGCCCACATTAAATCAGGTTTCTCTTAATAGTTTTTTTTAAATTTATTTATTTTTTAATATTTCCTTGGTGAAATCACCCTAAAATCGGTTATGTTTAGATACTATTTTCTCTTAACTAAAACTCATACAAATATCCTTACAGCAGAGGCATAGTTATTTTCTTACCTTTAAATGGTATATGGTTTATGTCATTTAAGTGAAAAATAGTTACGAAAAACGTTATCTCCTGTAGGCTTTTCCCAAACAACATCGCATCGATACACCGAATTTGGAAGAACCTAAATAAAATATAATATTTTTAATGCGGCTAAGAAAATTGTGGTAGTGGGTTTGTTAGTCTCCGCCCCGTCTCCGGGTCCTTTCGCCCGACCCCAAAAGGGCCGGGTATTCACTTAGCGAACGTAACAGCCGCAAGGCAACAAACGTATATGCCGTAAATGTGCGTGAATTTTGTTTGTCATGCGCTCTGACATCCACATTTAACAAACGTATGAGTGTAGTGTTGTTCACTTCGTTCCGACAATTCATTTTCATTCGAATTTCATTCATATACGTATAGTTGGATCAATATAGGAATGAAAATTAGGTTCTCTTTAAAGAAAAAACACATTAAAAGAAGCCGAAAAGGTTTGATTTAAACTCGCGGTCGCCTTTGCTTTTTATAAAGTTTCGCTTTCCGCACGTGTCTACAAAAATAGTCCATATAAAAAACAAAGGCTACCGCCAGTAAAATCCAACCCAACTCTTTTTATGTTTGTTTTTTTTTTCAAAGGGCATGGGGTTTTCATTCAATACTGATCCAACGGGTACCCTATCCCCGACGTGTGTCAATTTCCTTTGATGCCGACAAGCGGCGAACCTTTCCGCAACCAAGCATGCGTTCGTAGATAAAATTATTCACGTCCACACTAACCGAACGTGTACGTTCGTTGACGTGCGGCCTTATACGTTCGCAAAGTGAATGCGGGCAAGGTGTGGCGTAAATGCACTCTAAACCCCATTCCTTACGAGTATACACCGCAGGCAACAAACGTATGGTTAATGTGCGTACATTTTCTTCGAATCGCCCTGACATCCACATTTAACAAACGTATGGTGTAGTGTTGTTCGCCTTCGTTCCAAAATTTATTTTTATTGACCATTCATATCGTACACATCCCAAAACGACGTGCAGCGAATTTCCTTTGATTACCGACAAGCGAGCGAACCTTTCCGCAACCAATCATCCGTTGGATAAGAATTATTCCGTCCCACTAACGAACTTCGTTCGTTACCGTTCGGCCATATACGTACCTAGGAATACCCTTTAAGTAGACTAACCAAAAGGTTTACCTTAATAATCTTAAATAGCATTCTTTTATTTTGGTGCTTTAATCATAATTTTTTTTAAGTAAAAGATTAAAAAGTGTTTTAAACAATTCGATAAAAATAGCAAGTTTGAAGGTTTTTTTTGGTACTTGCCATTCTGATTTTTTTACCAATTTATTGTAGATGTGAATTAAGATACTTGGACCTAATATAAATATAACAAAATTGCCTAAATTAAAACTTTAAATTTTTACGAATATGACGGGCGAAAATAGGCCAATTTTTACCCACCTTTTTTTTAATTTTTCTGCTTCGGATACCCCAAAATTTTTATCAAAACACACAATATTAGCTTTCCTGAATTAATAACAATTTTTCGTAAAAGTAATTAGTGGTTGTCCAACTGGTTTATTGTTTACTTTGATATTCCTAAACTATATGTTCCAATTTTTGTAATGGAATTTTAATAGCTAACTTTAACACTTATTTCTAGTTTAGAGGTTCACACTATAAACTAATTAAAGTTGATAAAAACCAGCATAATAAAAGACAATGACCGTAGAATGTCTGACATTGAAAATGTTATCAAGATATTTTTTTAAGTATAAATATTTACATTTCGATGTTGAAGTCCTCGTTCTTTGTGTTACTGGGTAAAAATGTATTTTTAAAAACAAGAAAGGGGAGTGGGGTATATTATCGTTTTTCTCTACGTCTGTGCCCACACCTAAAGTTCAAGTTTCAGCGGCGGTAACTCGTGCATTATAAAACTGTTAACAGATTTCTCTATTGCATGTACGATATTATTATTTTTACGTTGACTTTACAAATTAATTATTACCTAATTTTATTATCTATTTGAGTTAAAAAAATGTTTACCATTATTTAAATAAAAATGGCAGTTGTAGATCTCTATAAAACTATTATGCAAAAGCAGAAGATCGAAAATTAAAAATTAATACAAAAAATATTTAACAATACAACTGTCAAAATTAAATCGTTGTCAAAATTTAAACTGTCGAAAACAACATCTAATAAAATGGACCCAATACAAAATTATATCTGTCAAAATTAACTTTGTACAGGGTTTTTCCGTATATTTTATAAGTAAAAAGAGACTTTAAATAACAAGAGTTAAAGTATTTTTACTGAACCGTCAGAATTTGTCATCAGATAAAACAAAAGAGCATCGGAATTGTGTTTAAAAATACCAGGTTTAGTTTTTTTAAATGAACACCTGTATATTATTATTTTTTTGATTCCTTACTTTACTCTGATTTAAAAAATATATAATGTTGTTTATTTTTTTTCACCTTTTAACCAATATTTTACTTTGAAATTAGAGTTGCCGCAGAGACAAGGGACGTCTCGTCTTGCTCGCCGTCTCGTCTTCTCGCTCGTCTCGTCTCGGCTGTTTCGCTTTTTTCTCGTCCGAGAGCATTTTGTCTCGAATTTCGAGACAGCGAGACGAGATAAAATCCTTCGAGACAAGCTCGAGACGAGACAGCACAAAATAAACAAACTTGTGAACTAACTGTTATAAATCTCCAACAATATATTTCTAGTTCTTAAGAATTAAACAGGTTGTTTAAGATTTAGTGTTACAAACTTCGACAGCAGTTGAATCTTGCAAAAATAAGTTTTTATAAACATAGGTCAAGAAATAAATCATTTCAGAAATACAGGGTGTTAAAAAAGAAGCTAAAATTAATTGCTTTAAAAAGTATATCACCCTGTGATTTTATTATTTTTTAATTATTTTGAATAGTTCACTCATGTACATATTTTTCCATAAGAGAAGTGGTATTATGGAAAAATTACAGCGGAAATTCCACGTCGTCTAGGCAACGTGGTTTTTCCACTTACTGTCAAATTGACAATACGAAATTTTTAAATAATAATGACGGTTTGTTAAATTAATATTTAATCTTTAGTTAATAAACTTTATCTACGTTTTTGATTAGTGAAATATTCTTCCTAAATACCGCTCGTGTTTTAAAATTAACCAGATAATTTTTTACTCATGTGTGTTTTCTTTAGAAATTTCACTAGTCCCTCGGACTCGTAAAATTATAAGAAAACACGCTATCGTGAAAAATTATCGGTAATTTTTAAGCACTCGTGGTATTACCCCCAATAAAACAACTTAAAATACAACTATTTTATCTCTTGATTTTTTAAAAATTTTGCTTTGATTTCAAGAAAAAAATTAAAACCGATTCTTTTATTATACCCTTTTGAAAAGTAGAAGTTTTACTTTGTCTCTCGAAAAAAACTCAAATAACGAAAAAGTTGTATTTTAAGTTGTTTTCAAAATAATTGTTTTAAAAAATTATGTACAATTTTATTAAAGCTTCCTATTAACTTTAGGACCCTGCGTATTTTCAATTTCGAAACGATGCATATCCGGAATTATGTTTATAGAGACTTTTTTGCAAAATCTAACTGCTGTTAAAGAATTTAAAACTATTGCTCAAACACCCTGTATATGTAATTATAAGAAAAATTTCTAGAAAACATTTTACCTGTGTTTTGTAATAGAGTTTATGACTTATGTTTCATTATCTTTTAGATTTTTTTTTTTTTGTGACATTTTTATGTCACTTATATGTTCTATATTTTAACTTTAAATAAAAAAACAAATTATTAGGTTTTTTATTTTATTTTTATTTGCATATTATGGGTTTCCGTAAAGTCTGAAATCACCAATTTTTTGAAAAACTACACAATTTTAAGAAAAGCTCAATCACGTCAACTTTTATTTTACAAGGCGTGTTATAAAAAAATATAAGCATTTATACAGGCTATTCCAAAAAAGTGATGCATCATAAATGGAACAGCCCATATTTTTTTACGTATTTTGTTTCTACGGTTTATTTCAAATGTTTTTTATTAGGTGCCTATGCAGAGGGTTGTTTTTGCATGTTTTTCTATTGGCTAAGGATATGCCGCTATTATTTTTAAAAAGTTTTAATTTAAAATAAAAACAATGCATCCTTCTTAAAATACATACCAGTTTGCAGCAGATTTTGCAATTAGTTTGTAGGTATATAGTGTACAGGGTGAGTCAACGATGGCGAGGAGTAAGAAATTTAATGCCTTAAATATAAGATTTGTAGATAATGTGCTTATGTAAGTATTGGTATATGGTTAAATTTTAACGATATTTTGAATTAGACAGGGCACGTCCATAATATATTGGGGTGCTAAAAAGTATTTTTTTAAATTTAAAATAGAATCCCTATACTTACTCATACTTTTACAGTTTTGGATTCTATTTATTCAATTCTAGAAATTCCTATACCTACTTTATATTCTATACCCAGGAAGTTACGTAGGTATAAGAATATTGCCATTATTATGGAAAAAGTTAAAAATTGATAAAAAAAATGAAAACGAACATTTCTAGAATAAAAAATTTGAATTAATAATGTAATGATAAAATATGTGTGTTTCATTTAAAAAATATGTCTTTTTACGACCACCTTGTGCACTGTGCAGACCTAAAAAATTAGTTAAAAAAATGTGTAACGTGTACCTAAAAATAAAAATCGACGAGTCCAAGCATTTTTCTTAAACTTCTGAACTAATTTTTATTGAAATTATCCTATACATTACTAATGAACTATATATTGAAATTAATTTAATTGAAATAAACTAAAACAACTCGAGACAAACGAGACAAAACGAGACGAGACGAGACGAGACAAACGTTTGTCTCGTCTCGTCTCGACCCTTGTCTCGTCTCGTCTCGAAATATATTATCTCGAAATTTCGAGACGAGACGAGACAAGGCTTTATCTCGTCTCGTCTCGTCTCGCTGCAACTCTATTTGAAATATTGCATATAAACATCTAGATTGCCGAGAAAATAAAATTTATCACAATTTTTACCGCAATCTACATTTTTTTATTACATTAAATTATAACGAAAATTTAAATCGGTAATCGATTAACAAATAGGTTAAATTTTGTTTTCCCGGCAATCTAGATTTTTAAATATGCAATATTTTAAAGTGAAATACTGAACGGTAAAAAGAAACATACAACATATTATATTTTTAAAGTAAGGAAGCCAAAAAATAATAATATACAGGGTGTTTCATTTAAAAAAGCCATGGTTGGTATTTTCAAACACATTTTCGATGCTCTTGTGTTTTATCTAATGACAAATTCTGAAGGTTCAGTAAAAATACTTTAACTTTTATTATTTAAAGTTTCTTCTAACTCCTAAAATAAAAGCTCTGGTGGTGCTCCAAAATATACGGAAAAACCCTGTTCATCAAGACATTTATATCGCGTTTTTTCAATATGATTTTCTTACATTTGATCCCTTAAAAACTCCATTGATGAAGGTCCATTATAATCTGTCAGAATTAAAATCTTATATCAACATACATGGTTAATTCGGTTGTTCATTTAATTTTTTTTACATTTTACCCCTTTAATAACATGTTAATGTACCCCAATGAACCACATTAAAAATATTGCTTAGCATAACATACAAGTTAAAATGTCTTATTTTAGACAAAAAAAGATCAGCAGTGACTGGTGAGGTAGTGCTAAGGTACATAAACCAAGTTATTACCTTATTTTTTACAGAAATGTTTCAAAGTATCATATAAAGGTTATAAAACCAAAATTATAGGTTAGTCACTATGAATCGTTAGTTTTGACATTCGCCCCTGCAGTTAGTACATGCGGGTGAACAAGGTAGACCTGCTTTTACAACACGAACATCTCTTGGTTTCACATTGACCTTTACACCCACACTTTTCTGGTCCTTTTAGAGCTGACCAAATTTGTGGAAGCTTATTCCATTTTGGCTTCCAGCAATTATTAATTACAGTCCAACGCCCTGTGGGGGTGGACAAACGGCTATTGGTCGTTCTCCACTACTGCAAAACTGCAAACTTCTCAATTTATTAACTTTTTTAAGTTTACTTTTTGCACTATATAGTTTAATAGTAAATGTCTCTAAAATTGAATATATTTTGTTATATATCTGTGGTAGTATCCATTAAAGATAAATGATGAAAGGCCAGAGTAGCCCCCGGATAATCTTTCCATGTTTTCCATGCCACCTTTCTTTAGCAAATTAAACTGAGGCAAACCACTTCCCCTCTGCGCTCTTTTCGTATTTTTAAGGCTGTTTTCAGGGTATAGGACCCAGGATACATCCAACCTTGATGCTTTTAGCATGCCAGCTATATTTTTGATATACGGTTTAAATTGTTTCTTTTTCTCAACTCCATTCGTGGCTTTAAAAAATAAACTAATGCTGCTTTATCAAATACACAACCATCGCAAGAAGGAATAAATGCAGACTTTGACACAAGAGCTTGAAAAATTGGGACAAAAACCGATTTCTTTCAGGTCTCAAGCACGAATTTATTGATAATAAAGGGGAATAATTTTGATTTTTATATTACAAAAAATATATCAAGGTCTAAGGCCCTTGCAGTACTTATTATAAAAAGCCTGGAAAATAATTGAACATCCTGCTTAAGAGCACTAGTTACCGTCGTAGGTGATTTCTTTTTATCAAGTACAAATATTTTTGCGGTAACTTTGGGAATTAAATCATATACTGATTTAGTTTTCATCCCTAGTCTTTTATAGTCCCGGAGCGAGGTAAAAATTTGGTCAATTATTTCCTTTCAACGATAATTAGTAAAATACATCGGAGGGTTGTATCATAAAGCTTCGTGAACGTCAGCTGCGGTTTCGTTGGGGCAATGAGCTGCGGTAGCCTTTTAAATAATGATAAGCACCAAGTTTTAAAAGGACAACGTTAATTCACAACTAACTGGTATTTTTATTGTGGTTCATAAATTTGAGACGATAATAAAGTGACATTTTTTTAAAATATATTACGGTGTAACCGAAAAATCTAAAGTTTTTACCATAGACGTAGATTGGCATGCTCTTTAATAAACTTCAATAAAAATTTTCTCCAAAATAATTAGAAAAGCTAATAAGTAATTAACCCCATTATGGGATTTCTTATATCCCGCCCGACGATGCACCCCTCGGTATATTCAGTCATTTTCTCCAAACTAAAAACTTGTTAAATTGTAGCTAACCCAATATCTCGAAAAAAAAACATGATGCATAATACGTCAGCTGGTCGCTCGAACATGAAAAAAAAAGCTTTCAATGATTGTCTCTTAACTAAAAATTTATCTGGTGATAGCTTATATGCAACTATGGATAAATATATATGTCAGCTGGCTGTATCTTGGTGCAAAAACTATTTTAGAAATAACGAGAATAATTTAAGATACGTCATTTCCTTTCAGATAAAAATTTGTTAGCTGATTGTCAGTATACTGCTGTTATTAATAAAAAGAAAATCAGCCAGCAGTAAGTCGAGGAAAACCCTGTCAGCTGATGCGTTTAAATAGGCGATAGATGCTCCCGCCTAACTCCTGCGTTATAACTCTTAAAGTATCAGCTGACGGTTTTTGCACGGAGATACAGCCAGCTGACATATATTTATTCATAGTTGCATATAAGCTATCATTAGGTATAGTCTGTCTCAAAGTATATCGTTATGGTTTTTGACGGACCATACCCCAATAAACCTTTAACGATTTTATTACCTATTGTTATTGGGTAAACCCATTTGTTCACAAATGCAGGGGTGCGCCAGGTATTTCTTAAGTATTAACCATTAGGCATATAAATATTTTGGCTAATATTTTAGTGGCAGTGTTGAATAACCGTTTTTACTGTGCGTTTCGAAAAAGTTGTTTTACGAGAATATAACTATGTCGCGTCGAAATCATTTGTCATTAGATGCAAAACAGGTTGTGAAAAATGTGTATTAAACTTTAATCAGTAGAGGTCTAATTAAACAAGAAGCTTTAAAAAAACCTGTCTACTTACAAAAACTCCAATATCCTCGATAAGGGATATTATTATTAGTGAAGAATTGAACAAAAGAAAAAAAACGTAGTGATTTTCAATCTTACCGTATAGACAATAGTGATCAGGACCTAATAAGAAGGAAAATATATTGTCTTTATGAAAGCGGCGTTATTCCTACCTTGGATCAACTGAAAAAGAAGCTAGACGAAGGCGAAACCAATATAAATATTAGCCGTGCCACCCTCCATAGAGTTGTTTGTAAAATGGGATTTAAATACCGCAAAATAGACAAAGACAAGTGGTAATGGAATCGCACAGATTACGCACTTGGAGATTTAATTACCTTCAAGAAATTAAAAGATATAGGTTAGAAAACAGATCCATAATTTACCTGTATGAAACATGGTTCGATACACACGACACAGTATCCCAAAGGATGGGTTGATTCAGCAAAGTGTCAGAGAAGTAAATAGGAAACGCATTCAAGCGTTCAAAGACGGATTTGTCCCAAACTGTCTGCTGTTGTCTGCAAAGAATATTAAGGATTCTAGCTTGGATTATTATAAGGATACAAGTACAGAACTTTTGGAAAACTGGTTTCAAAATTATCTTTTAAAAAATATTCCAAACAGCAGTGTTATTGTCATGGATAACGCAAGCTACCACAGCCGTCTGCTACACAAAGCACCAGCTTCATCAAGTTCAAAAACTGAAATCCAGGAATATTTGTTAGAAAATGATATTTATTTTAAATTCAGATACAAAAAAACGCATCTTTTGGAAGTCCCAAATTCATATGCAATTAAAAAACAATATGTATGTGATAATTTGGCTGAACAGGCTGGGCATATTGTCTTACGGCTTCCTCCGTATCACTGTATGTTTAACCCCATTGAGCATATGTGGAACCAAGTAAAATTAAAGATCAGAGCAGAAAATGTTACACCTACTTTAAGTCCCAGTGTTATAAATTTTATAAAAAATGTAATTACTAACATACCAGTTGAGGGCTTGAAAAATTCACTACAGCACATTAGGAAAATTGAGGACTCTTACAGTTCTATCCAAAACAACATAAATCCTATTGTAATTAATTTCAATGATGACTCTGATAGTGAAACAGAATTAGATTTAGATATTTAGATTAAAAATGTAATTATGTATAGATAATGCAGTTATAAATTTATTAAAACTTTGCATATATTTAATTTCTTAATGTGATTTTAAGATTATACTTACCGAAATAAACAATAAATTATAAATCTTTATATTATTAAAGTCCGTCTCTAATGTTCTGTCCTTTAATGCCTACCGATCCGCAGTTTTATTGCTGTCGGCAGGTATAATCCATAAATAAAGGCAAGGGCTAACACGGTATACTTTGAGACAGACTATAAATTTATAGTTGAGAGGAAATAATTGAAAGTATTTTTTTTTCACGTTCGCGACCAGCAGACGTATATAACCATGTTATAGTCAGCTGATTCTTTTCTTCAAAATATTGGGTTAGCTACAATTTAACAAGTCTTTAGTTGGAAAAAAATGACTGAATATACCGGGTAGTGTATCGTCGGACAGGATAGAAATTGCTTTCATGCTCGAAATAAAAACTGTGTTCCCAAATAGTGGATCTGTTACCTAATAAATTATATTTCTGGTTAGTTCCGGCAATGCAATTTAATTAACTGATAACAAATAGGTGACGGATCTATCATTTGAGGACTGAATAAACTGCAAAAATTTTTAAATAATAATTTGAAGTAAATAAAATTCTTAACACATTTAATAATTATATACTAGAAATAAGGAAACGTATTAAAGGAATTAAATAATAACGCATACAAAATAAGTGACAATTTTACAGCTTATAATTACACAATAAAACTTGACTGTGGGGAGACTTTCACTTATTAATCCTACTACTAGGTTGGGTGATTTCCCAAAAAATTAGGTTGTTGTCATAACAACCTATCAAAATGCAAACATCTGATTGAGTAAAATTAACATCTTAATTTTTAAAAAAAGTATTAACTACAACACTACGCTACTGAAATCGCAAACACTATGCTCATACGTAAACGAAATGAAAACCTGGCTTCGCAGGACTCACATTCGCAACGCCTCGACCTTGTCTGTACAAATTTAAGGTCGACCTCAACGTTACTGAAAAAAAATAACACGCGTAGATGCCAATAAATTTCCTGCATGGTGTGAGCTTTGAAGCTGTGACGTTCATTGTGAAAATAACAACCGCTAAATGATGAAAATAGGTTTTTTTAGTAAAATGTTATTTTTGTTGAGAGCTAAAGGTTTCAAAATGTATCAGTAATTTATGTTACGTAAATTAAAAAGATTTTCCTAGGCGTAGCATACCGGGTGGTACATTTTACAGAAAAAATGTAAGATAACTTTTTGAAGAGACCAATCTGACAAGCCCTCGTGCCAAGTTTTAAAAAATTTTAATAAACAAGAATTAAAAGTCGTTGCGCAGAAAAAAATATGCTGAATAGAAAAAACTAAGGAAAAAAGAAACGAAAAAAGACGAGATCAATTAAAAGAACATAATAGGTCTAATATAAAATCTCAAAATAAAAAATTAAGGAATAGTAGCAGAACAGCAAAACGACCAAGATTCTCATCATCCAAAAGTAAAAGTGCAGAAAAGGAGGACACGCCATTGTATGGCGGTGTATTCCTTTTCCCTTAAGGGTGGTTATTGGGCTCAAATTGTGGCCAATGGCTACATAATAGCTGTGCAGGTAGGTAGGTAGGTTTAAAGTGAGGTATAAGTGGGTATAACACCCTTCCACCGCGACCGATCGGTCTAATGTGGCTCACACCCTTTTATATTTCTCCCACCAGGTCCAGACTCCTAATAAATCTGATGATCCTGTTGGGAGAGAGATCTTTCACCTCCCCCGGCAACAAGGTGTCATTGCCGAGGTTTGCGAATCTTAGTCGTGCCTGCCGATTCGTCCCTCTCCATGCACATGCAGCTGTGCAGGAAACAACGATGATGATGACAAAGTCATTCACGTCTGCGAGTTCTGCCAGTGCAAATAATCATTTATAATTACCAGTACGCCAACTTACCCGAGGGGGGTACCCCATCTTACCAACACCATGGGGCAAGACGGGACAAAACACCTTTTTTTGATTTTGATGTTTTTTCTCTAAAATAGAAAATAAAAAGTTTATAATGTTACCAAATGTTGGAAGAATAATAAATAATAGTTAATTTTGAAGTAAATACGATTGTCTTAGTATAAAAACTTTGCTTTTATTGACCTTTAAACCTTAAGTACCCGATCTTGCCACCCATGTCGTTTTTCCTTTGTTTTAATTCAAATTATTTTCTTAAGTGTTTTTCTGGATTCTACGTAAAAAATTCACTAGGTAGCTATTTCACTTTTTTTCAATATGAGAAAAGCCACAAATATGGATCTATTAAGACCTCCTTGGATGACTCTGCATCTAGCGTTGCTTAACTTCGCTAATTTGATGGAAACATGAGACTGAAACATAAAAGATTCGTCGGTGATTTACTCAATTGATCAGTTCCTGGTCAATTCGTTTTCATGAAAAAAGTTTGATTGCCTTTTTGAGTCTATCAGTTTTTTAACATTTTTATAACACCCGACCAAGGTTAGTTTAAAGCTTACTTTGATGGTGCTGTAAAACGCAATATCTGCATGTTTCGGTGCTTAGACAGCGTTGATGGCAAGGAGGGATAAAATGGGTAAAGCATCCAAAAACCCGGCACCTAGTATTTAAGCTCCATTTAAGCATTCGTGAGCTGGCATAAAAAAACATGTCATTAAATTCTGTGAAGTTCAAACTCATATCACACCAGGTGACTTTCCTAACCAGTTGTGTGTTTCTTGTGCCTTTAATATGTATTAATAATAATGCTTTTAGAAAAATAAAACAAATTGACAACCTACATAATTTTAAAACGCCATGGTAATATATTATAAAAAAATAGGGCATTTTTAATCATCTTTAAAAATAACTTCCCGAATATTAAAAACCATTCAATGACAATGTCATGAGAAGTCGCGCGTCTTGCCGCACCCGTCGTGTCCTGCCGCTGCAGCACGCACCCCTACGCACCTCGACCCATCCAACTCAATCGATGCCGTCGCTATCGCGAGTTCAAGGCACCCGTTCAAGGACAAGGCCAACCGATTCGTCCACGGGCCCGGTCGCGCATTCGATCCCGCGCCCGCGAACCGCTCACACAGAACGAAAATACGTTCGTGAATGCTCGATTTTCTCTCGGCTTCATCCCCTTTTGTACGCGAGCGACGCGAGCCAACCCCTTCGAGGCGTCATTCTGGAACGCACGGTGCTAACGCACCCTCTGGCGCACGCGTATGCAACCCCTTAACTCGCGGTGGATGAGCCATCGGGCCACTGTTAGCGGTTTCACTTTCATTCTTCGGTTTGCGGGCGATTGGGAGCAGCACCGCTCAGCGAGTCGTTCTCAGTGTGCCGGGCGGACACAACTTTCAATTTCGAAAATTTTGATTGACAGTGGTAAATGAGCGATGAGCACCATGAAAAATTGCTTCATTGGTTTTGTGGTCATGTGAATCAGTGATGAGAACAATTTTTTTGAAGTAATTAAAGTTCCTTGGATTATTAAGAAAAACATTGTGACACTGACAGCGGGTAAGCTGTAGAAATTATAATTCAAAACAACTGACAATAATGTGTTAATACACGCATCCATATATCTATTTAAATGGGCATGACATTGACGTCATAAGAAAACTGACCTAACCAAATCGAGCAGAAATAATCCTGTGTCAAGCTGAAAACAGTGAATTAATTCTGTGTGTCTCTTCAAAATTGAATAAACCTCGTGAAATATTCTGAATAAAATTATCATAAGGTACATAAATAGTTATAAGAACTTAATCTCTATTTGTTTACATATGACACAAACACATAGTTTTTGTAATATGAACTGATACAAACTGTGAAATATACGTAATATATTATCGGACTAGACATATTTAATTATAATTAATAATATCTGATTTGAGGCTATTATTTTTATTGAAACCATACATAAACTTGTAAATTGAGATTCTCGGCAATACAAAAGTGAGATTCTGGTGCTAATATTGTGATTTTGGAACCGAATTTTCCAGTGCAATACAGTGAAAATATATCTTTTTAAGTATATAGTAAGCTTTAGAGCAGTTGCCAACAGCCATATAGGGTGACTCATAAGATAAAAACTTTGTTTCATAACAAACAACACAACCAGCTAATCACAATGCAAACCTCAACGATAATCTTTAAAACCGAGACCAAGGACTTCCGTATTCCTTCGGGCGGCATCGTGTCATCGTCAACGTCATCTCCAACGACTTCAATGAGACCTCCTCCACCGCCTCCACCACCGAAAATTAAGATCCTGGACATCAAATTGGAGGAACCAACAAGTTCAATTCCAGATATAGGTAAGAAAGTGTTTATTTTTGATTTGTTTTTGCTACGTGTTTTAAACTTTTTTATTGATTTTATGACAACTTTGACAGTTCTGACATCAAAATGCGATTAAAAACTCAGTTATTTAATAGTTAGTTGTGCAACCAGTTGGAAAAAGCATTTTTTTTCGTAACGAGCAGATTTCTGCGGAACGAGCGAAGCGAGTTCCGCAAAAGAAAGTGAGTTATGAAAAATAATGTTTCTAAACGCGTTTCACACAATATTTTTTAAAAATTTTGAATATAATATGATTTAGGTTGTTTTCTTTGCAATACTTGTCTTAATACTTTTTGGGAAATGGGACCTCTTCGGTCCAGGTCCCGGGGTATAACGTGACTCTGTTCTGCCCTATTAACCCCTATGAACTTGCAGATCGCTTGCAACAAAAAATAAAAAAAAACCCAACGAACCTAAAAATCAAAAATATTAATCATTATATAATATTTTTAATTTTTGGGTTTTTGGGAAGAGGGGTTTTCTTCTTTTTTGTTGCAGGCGATCTGCAAGTTTATAGGGGTCTATAGGGCTGAACAGGGTCAGTTCGTTATACCCCGGGACCTGGACCGAGAAGGTCTCATTTTCCAAAAAGTAGTAAGGCGAGTATCCCAAAGAAAACAACCTTAAACATAAATCCGCCACAAAACTATAGAACATATTTTTTTAAATTTATACTAATTTTTACATTCAAAGTGACCCTTTTTATTTGACGTTGTCAAATATCTTACTTTTCATAACTAGTTGCGAAAAATTTTACTTTTCGTAACTAGTTATAAAACCTAAGATATTTGACAACGTCAAGAGTTTTAAAAAGTGTCACTTTAAATGTCAAAATTATTTGTTTTTAAATTGATGTTAATACCTTACTTAACAAATACTTTTCAAAGTTAAAGAGAAGTTCTTAATTTAGCGCGGCAAGCAGAAAACTGCCTTTCTTAGCATCGATTAAGGATCTAATTGCTGTAAGTCTTTATATTAGTTTCATTTCTTTATACTACTATAAACGTTTTAGAGCATTTTGTTTGAATAGTGTAAAACCATAAAATATATGAAATTTAAATACTGGATGATCGGTTCGTTGAAACGTTATTAGATTTAAATTTGACGTATAGCTGTAATTATCATAAGTCATTTAGGACATGCAGAATGAAAACATAAATTGAGAGAGCCCATAAATCGTTGTATAACTTTAATTATAAAGGGTTAATAAAAAAAATGTAAGTTCTTGCAAGGCTTAAAACAGATTACCCACCAAATGGATATAATATTTGTGTGTATAAAATTTTCCACTTAAAGCCTTGGTAGACAAACAATAAAATTAAAAAAGGTCTTTAAGACAAATTCAATGATATAGAATTACTTTAACGATCATTTATAGCTATTAAACGAACAACTGTATTAATAAGGTCATCTAATGATCATGGCCGTTTAACGCATGAGCCTAGCGACCGCGTTAAGGGTTGATATCATTAATCGTCAAATAATGTCAAAGTTAGTTACAATATTATTTGGGCGATAATGAGGAGCCACCCATCTCACTGATATAGAGTAGGTGACAACGTCGCCAAGGCGAAACTCCTTAATGTCGGCGGAGGAAAGCCAATACTCGCCCAGCATGGATCTTCTCCTGAACGGAGCGCAGGACGATCACAAAGAATGTGCTTCACCGTCTGGTCTTCCTGTTCACAAAGATGTGCTTTTGCAGTCGAGCATGTCCAGTAGGAACGCCCGTGATTAGGCGAAGGTTCGCCCTAGGCATTGCCAAGTAATGTTTAGCTGTATCTCTGTCAGGATAGTTCAGAAACTGCCTGGAAAAGTTACAGTTTACTGTTTCATCCCATCGTCTCTTGAACTGCTGATGAGAGTGTCTTTTGATTAGGTCCCTCATCGCAGACCCTGATTACCTCCATGGCCCTAGTTTGTGTTGTTCTGGTTAGTTCTGGTTAATGAATGATTGTTATTTAAATAATAAAGTTATAAATAGACTAATTGTTTCTTTTGTGTATATTCAGTTGCCTTACTTAATCGTTTATTAATAGAAAATCGTGCATTAATGTGGACCATTCATGTATTATTTTGTATACAATACTCATACATAAACGATCGCCGAAATATGTTTAACCTACAAAGAGCTTTTTGCTGCCAAGTTGTAACACATGACAATATAAATCGACTTTAAAAACCACAAATCATTATATAATCATTAAATATGTCAACATTTTATTGTTAGGCACTGAACAGCATTTTTTTAATACGCACTGTATATCCGGTATATTAAAAATCATTAGTTGTTGGAAAAATTAAGGATATAACAGCTTATTCTACCTATTTTAATTATTATTTGTTAATAAGATTAAAATAAAGAAATGCTTATCGTTTTCTTCAAAATTATGAACACATTTAGACTTTTAAGTTGCCCCATGGAGTTGGGCGCCATTAGTAATGTATGTTTTTTTTTTGGCACAGCCAATAAGGATCAAAATCTTAGTACTAACGTATCCTGTTGTCTAGTTTTACTTATTTGTCCTTATTATTTAAGTATTATTAACTCCTGCGACAAAAAGTAAAAAAAATCTACTCGGTTATATAAATAGGTGTTGCTTTTATGGATAAATTTAAATCCTTTTTTTTTGACTGATATAAACATTTTTTTAATGTGAATGAAAAATATTAACTACTTAGCGCGAGTCATATCACCTATATACTGGTTAAGAACTCTACGTCAGTCCAAAAAAAATTGGACTATACCGTAAGCTCATTGTGGCGAGAATCCCAGGCCATAAAGGCTACCCATGAAATGAGGGGCAGACAGATTAGCTAAAGAATGCTTTTACAAGACGATAATAGAGCTAGAACCATTCTGCGGGGATTTCTGGTAGCCTCTTTACAACATCCACCAAAAACTAGATATTTCAAGAATTCCCTAGCTTGCGGTTACAAATACCTGGGCAACGGCAAGATAGCTAGCTAAACCGATGCCGGGAGACCGTGGTTTAGTTAATATAGTGGTAGGTTAACTTACATTAAAGACATTTTAGGTTAAGTAAGTACGACAAAAATGAGTCTAATAGAAGAGAACTTATGCAGATTCTGTCACAAAGACGAAAAAAGTATTTCAAGAATTCAGCTTGCGGTTAAAGTCCATGCAACGGCAAGATTTAGCTCAGTTATAAGCCTGCCGGGAGACCGTGGTTTAGTTAATATAGTGGTAGGTTAACTTACATTAAAGACATTTTAGGCTAAGTAAGTACGACAAAAATGAGTCTAATAGAAGAGAACTTATGCAGATTCTGTCACGAAAGAGAAAAAAGACCTGATCGTGTGTCGTGCCATTGTAAGGCGTGTGTAGGCTCAGTTTATTAAGCCCCGGGAGGACAAGCCAAAGCCGACGCGTAACATAGAGGAGGGATCACAGCAATTCCGTTAGGATTGCAGTGATCAGATGATCAGTGTGCCCAACTTCTTTTAAAATTAATTTAATTTAATTAAATTCAGTCTAGTGACAGTCATACAATTACAAAGGTCTGCTTCAAAAAGTTATTTGCCTTTTTTGTCATCTGACAAATGACTAAAATTAACATTTCCGATTATAAATTCTGCAAATAATTTTAATACAATCTAATATAAGTTTTTAGTAATAGGTTGAAATTATTAAATAGATTGTTTGATCAACCCAGACTCAAAAAATTAATAATTAAGTAAAAAATTCGATTTTAAACTTACATTCTATTAGAATGTTTCTTTACATTTTAATTTTCCACAACATTAAGGCCACTGACCTTATCATTGTAAGTGATAACATTGAATTCTTTGCTTTCCTTATCGATTGTGATTATAATTAACACAACCAACAGTAATAACAATCACTCATTTATTCTTAGAACGACAAAAGCAGAATAGAGTACGTGGTCTAATAATTGGGTTAAAATTAAAAAGAAATGACATTGGATATCGAACGAGATAATAAAAAAATTGGCTTATGTTAATCTCAAAACAGCTAACCTGCCAAACATGTGCACATACCTATAAAATGTTTTGCAAATAAGAAAAATCAAATGCGATCAGCCAAAATAATTTGCATATTTTCATTTTATAGACGGCATGAAATATACGGGGATTTCGGAAATAATAATAGCTAAGAGTAATGTAGATTTCATTTACAAACATTTATTTTAGTTCAAAAGATATTGGTAATGGATACAGATTATTAGAGTAAAATTTAATTCGTAAATGGTATCACCTTACTAGGTAATGCCACTCGAAAGTTATGACTGCACAAGTGAATTGATCCTGCAGCATCGTCCTGATAAAAACTCAAACAGCAAAATTTTCTTTGATTTTCCTAAACTCCTCGTATTAGGAAATATTTTTTGTTAAGGCTGATACAAGTAAAATTTTTAGTTTTACAGCGTCAGTTTCTGTTTGACCTCCAACCAGTGAAGTCACGCTATAAAAAGCTACCTTACTTTTTCCGGGAAGGGCGGTTGGCGAAACCGTATCAACTGATTTTAACTCTAGGTGATCAAGTAGAGACTTACGCCAATTAATGAGGTTCTTCTTCTGGGGCTAGGCGCTGTGAGCGAAGAATCCTATAACTTAGTGTTTTTTCGTTTTTGTGGTGTGTACGAGGTATTTCCCAATGGGGAAAGATAAATGCGCGCGCAGCTGGAAGCATCAGAACTGACAGAAAACTGTTATGCGCAGTACCAGTAGCAAGTCTAGGATTGACAGTCATTAAATTTCTGAAAAAATCGAAAGTTCGGGGGGCTACAGAGCCCGACATCCAGAAGTTCTACCTATAAAGCCCGGAAAGGCGTACGTTGCCACATCGCAACGTTCGCCTGGAATGTGGGGAGCTGGCGAATTGACTAGAATCAAGCCATAAAGATAGCAATACCATTCAATTCAATTTTACATGTCAGTACAGCTTAAACTTTAATTTAAATATATTTTTATTAAAAGAAATAAACAGGGCAAATACAATTTTAATATGAATAACTGAATCAGAGTATTTTCTGTTAAAAAGTTATTTTTCCTGACGGATAAACTTTTGAGTTATGTACTAATGGGAAAATTCGGGTGTTTAAGCCTTACTGCATCTTATGATAATATATGCGTCTACAAGACTATACGTTTTGTGCTGGACCAATCGTTTGTTAATAGTTAATATACTTAATATAAAGTTATGACACCATCGATAAATTCTGTATATTATCAAAATTTTGATTTTACAATGCATAGTTAAAAATTTTTCCTCAAGAGAATCCAGGATTTTTTTTTGTATTAAGTCAAATATCTTTTTTGCCTAGAACCATCTGTTAAATATATTTTCTTAAAAAAAATAGTTTTGGCGTAATTAGAATTTAAAGTTCACGTCTGACCCTTTAAATTTGACATCAGACTAAAAAGACTTGTGACAATACGGGATCTGCTAAGTTCCAATATTGTTTTTTTTGCTACGGAAATTTATTTTATTTATAGCAAACACAGAAAATTCATCGCGTTTCTTTATTCCCATTTATATAAATGCCATATTTTACTTTTCGGTGCACTAAAAAATATAACCAAATAAATATTTAATAATTAAATTTTTTTTCGAGAAAATTCATTTAAAAAAGCTTAAATTTTTTTTGTTTTTGGTTAAAATTTATATAAAACATTTTTTGCTTAAATAAAACCCAATTTTTTTCTTTAAGTTTATTGAAAATAAAACAATTAAAAACAAATTTTAAATATTCATTTTTCGATTTTTTATATTTTTTTAAAAATTTGTAAAATTTACATTTTTTTTGTGAGTTGTCAAATGTTTTTGTTCTTAAAGTTAATTAAAAATAGAAAATTAAAAAAAAACATTTTTTAAAATATTTTCTTTATTGGAAAATTAAAAAAAAATGATATTTTGGAAAACATTTTTTTTTCGTTTATGTGTTTTTACACGTAGAATTTGAAACAAATCACTAGAAATTGCTAAACTTAAATGGATGCTTTTCACTGACGAAAAACTTAAAAAATACCCATTTTTTAATCTTTAAAATAAAAGTTAACACTGAATGTTTGAAAGATATTTTAAAAGTTCGTAAATGCGCCGTAAAAAAGAACAAAATAATAAAAAAAACATGTCAGTATCTCTATTTTTCGATTTTTTATGACCAATAATAGGCTACGTGAATTTAAAAATACCATTTTCATAAACCTTTTTTCCACACAAAAATATATGTAATTTTATGTTTTATACATTCTTTAACTAGATAATGTAATCTGATAAGATATTTCGCTCACTTGGTACAAACCACATATATAAAAACAATATTAAACTCAGTCAGTAGGCAACGAAAATAACACTCAATCAAGGTCTAGGTCATAACCTTGCCAAAAATCTCTGATCAGTGTTTGTTTATAAGAACGTTAAAAGTCAATTCGACTGGTTCTTAATCATCTATTAGGATTTTTAGGTCTTGAGTTCATCTCCGAGAATATAGCACATTTGAGCGGCAGGAATTATTTGGTTGACTCATAAATCATGTTCATTTTAAAGTGGAAAATACTACCTGTGGAGGCAGCTTTATTTATTTATTATTATTACATAATACCATCTAAAAATCACTGTAAAGGGTTGGGTTGTAGGGGTATTCTTGGCAAGAATTGCTCTAGATTAATACAAATAATAAAATTAAACTGATAAAATTTGAGGCCCAGAAATAATAAACAAGTTTGCCGGAATTACCGACCCTAGTGGGGGCAGACGAAAGAAATATTGACTAGAACCATCTTGTTGCCACATCATCTTGGAACATTTGAACTAAATTGCCTTTTCGAAATTTTGTGACTTTTGTACAACTGGTTAGATTTAATTAGATTAGATTATTTAAAAATAGATTTGGGCACATAGTTTGCCTTCCAATGAAGTCCTATTATTACGCCACTGTAGTAGGCATATTGCACAATAGCCATAAGGGGCCGTCCAAAAACTACGTCACGCTGAATGTCACCAATTTTGACCCCCTCTTCACCCCTTCGTCACACTGCGTCACACCCTTTGCGATTCTCCTATAAATATTTCGTTATAAAAGCTGGACCCCCGTATAAATAGTCCCTTACGATTTAATAGTAAAAACAATTTTAAAATTTTAAAATATGTACTAATAATTTATATACACCATGTTCAAAATTAACTCGGCAATATTGCTAACTTTTTTATTATACGAGATACAAGTTAGGTTAAATTAGCAAAGTTGTGTACATTTTTACGCTGATTACAATGACGATAATAGAAAAACAAATGAACATTAGATTTACGAGTTATTCACAAAAATAAACTTTTTTTAAATGCAACACCCTGTATTTCTTGCGTTAATTAGATAGAGAATGTAATTTTCTATACAATTAGTCATTAACATTTTTTTTCTAAGATGATAAATAGCAGAGTTATTTCAATTTAAATGCATTTTCCGTAACTGGACGCAGGCAGCCATGGAATTGGAATAATAAACATCGTAGTTTCAGGTTTTTTTTTATAATAACGCATAGCTAAGTAACATTAATAAAATACATTATGCTAATAATGACTGTATAGGCATCAACCAAGAAATCCTTCAACACGTTTTTTAGTAAATTCAGATATTGTTTGCCTGTTAAAGATCCTTTATAAAACACAGGTCCAACAATTTTTGATCCAATGAGGCAGCACCATACGTTTAAGCAAAAACCTCTTTGTGGATTGAAAGGATGATGGCGCAGGAGATTGCAATGCTCCAATAATGTTGGTTCTTTCGGTTAAACATGCCTCTATTACTAAAGTTAGTATCATTGCTTTAAAGAATTAATCGTAAAAAGTTTGGATTTTCTATAGCAGCATTTAAAAATCCATTGGCAAAAGTTTATACGCCTTTTGTAATCACCTGGCAACAAAGTTTGTGTGGGTCTGTATTTGTGGGGTACATAATTATGTTTTTTTTTTATTATTTTATTAATGGTTCCTGAGCATAGATCAAGATCTGACCTACAGTCTCTTGTGGAGCTTTCACGATAAACTTTTAAATATGACAAAACATTAATTTCTGTTTGTGATTAATTATAAAGGTTTTTTTAATTTCTACGCTTAAGAAACACTTTTGTTTGATTGAAACTTTGAATAAAGGAGTAAAAAAAATCTTCTGTTTGGCATATTTCTTTCTGGAAATAGTTTCACTCTAAAGCCTGATTCCATTTTTTTTGGCAAATTATGTAGCATTCTATCATATCATTCTATCAACAGTAGAATAAATGAACTGTTGCCTTATGGTTTACTAGTTGTCACTAAAACATCATGGCGGATACACATGTTATCTTTTCTTTTTTTTTTCATAGCATACTACGATAATTTGTACAAAAAATGCGATTTTAAGAATTCCATGGCTGCCTGCGTCCAGTTATGGAATAATACATTTAACTTAAAATAACTTCGCTATTTTTTATTTTAAGAAAAAAATGTAAATAACTAATTATATAGAAAATTACATTCTCTTTTGAATTAACGTAACAAATACAGAGTGTTGCATTTAATAAAAGTATATTTTTGTGAATAACTCGTACACCTGATGTTCATTTGTTTTTTTATTATCGTTATTGTAATTAGCGTAAAAATGTACACAACTTTGCTAATTTAACCTAACTTGTATCTCTTATAATAAAAAAGTTAGCAATAGTGCCGACTTAATTGTGAACACGGTGTATATGTACACACTTAATATATATGACTTTCTATCGCGACAGAAAAATAAAATTGAAAAATCAAAAAAAAAGTTAAGGAAGAATTGTTTTATGAACTGCGAATGTCACATTTTCTTAGACACCCACATGATATTTTAAAGATCAATTTTTTGTCTACGTTTTTTAGTAATTTAATAACATAGCTTTAGATATTTACATTTCCTTAAAAATAAACAGTGGAGATGTCAGTTTCAAACTAGGTATCTAACGTCACAATAATTCTGGTCATTAAATCAATGACTCAGCCCAACGCATTTTATATAAATACTTCTAAAAAAATGGAGATTACCAAACATTCTTTAATATTGTAATTTGTCAGTTTAGAAAGAACGATCAAGCGAATAGATTTTTTAAAAATAAAATTAACTAATTTTAAAGCGTGCTTGGAGCCCAGCTTGAGATATGAAAGCAGTATTTCAGCTATGCATGCTGTATTTCAGGTTGGGTTGTGGCGATTTTTTTAAAAGTATCGTTACTGTTTAATAGGGACTGTCATTTTGGCCTTTGAAAAGTCAACACGAGTTTTGGATGCTGCAAAACTGACGACGGCCACTAAAGTCACGGAAAACCTGTGTTTTTTTTAACTTCCAAGGGTCTAGTCGGAACTCACCATGCTATTTTGGTGCAGTGAATGTGTTTTTAATATTTTAGGAAGATTTCTAATGCCCTTTGTATTTTCACCAGTTGATTCTGACATTGTGGAGCTCAAAATATATATTTTTGAAACAGTTAGTTTTGGTTAGTTGTAGTTGACTGCAACCAGTTACACATCTAGGTAGTGTCATAAAAAATATTTAGAAATGTTCGTTAATATTTGGATGATTTCCGATGGTTTTATACTAAGACGTTTGAAAATACGAATACGCATACCTAGTTATTAAGCATAAGAAAAAGCATTAACCCGGTCTTTTTCGAAACAGTTAGGGGCCCTGACAGTAACCAGTTAATACCTAGATGTGTCCGTAAAAAGGGTTTTAGGACTTTTCTTTAATATTTGAATGATTTCCTATGGTTTTCTACCCAGACGATTTAATACCAAACGCATGCCTGGTTATTAAGCCTAAGAAATGGCATAAATCCGGCCTTATTTCTTTGCCTAATTGTGGTGTCTTTATCCTTCGGTATGAGGTCCAGTTAAGGATAACCCACAGCGAAAACTACTTACGTCTAGCTTACGTAACAGGATTTCCCAGAATAAGTTCAGATTGCTTATTAACTGGCTGCTAATATAATTTGCTAATTATTAGCTATAAACATAGATTATGATGACCTCCGTGAATCTGTTAAAGCTTTTTTGTAGAACAGTTTGGTCTAAACAAATTTTAAGATAAACTAGGTATTTTATATCAATAAAGTTGAAGTAGTCACGTAGACACGTATTGTAGGATTTTGTAACAACTTAGTAACCGTTATAATTTGTCAGTATTTTGTTTCTTTATTTGTCCGTATATCTGTTTCATATCTTTAATGCTTTACCATCGATTACAATGAAATTTTGCACGCAGGTTTTTTTTGTTAACTGAAAACCAGGTTAAGAGAAAATTGATTATGCAGCAATTATTTATTTTTTCAACGCATTAAAAAAAACACATTTTTTTGCGATCCTTCGGCTTTTATAGACCTTGGAAACCTTCTTCCGGTTAGGAGCTTTTAAAGTAGAGTAAATGAGTATATAAAAAAAATGATGTAAAAATCGTAAATATTTGTTTACTTTAGAAAATTCGGTATAAACAAAATACACAAATTCACAATAATTTTATGACGTCATCTTATTGAGTACACTCATAGAAAGGACTCCAAGGGGCGAAAAATTAATGGGGTGATTATTTAAATAATTATCCAGCTTTCAATGAAGACAGAGGTACAAGAAAATAGTTAATTAGCAATAGGCTTGCATTTAACATTATTTTCACGGGACTTACCTTTTTCAAGTGTTGAAATAACACCTCATTTAAAAAAAAATAAATCAATATTAAGTGATTCAAAAAAAATTATTAAGATGCAATGGTCACTATAGAGGCGGCGTACTCATTTCGACACGGGCGAGACGGAGCCCTATTTTCAGCAACAAAAATAAAATAAATATTAAAGCTAAAGATCCGTGAGTTGGGAGTTTTATATCCAGAATTTCTTCCTCTTTAAGAATCTTCTTTCCAATTCTCGCTATCTTGTATAGTTTTTAAGTTATCTTAAAAAACAAAATTTTTGTGTTTTTGGTTAATAACAATTGCAATTTTTATTTGCAGAAAAAATCAACATGACCCATTTCTCAGAATTGTAATCCGCGTCGAATGAGCCATTGCTAATATTTTTCGTACTCTTCTAACTATTTTTATTATTTCTTAAATGAAAACATATCGCTTTGTGTCATCAGATGCTAATTTTTGATAAAATATTTTATGCCTACCTCTTCCATTTAAACCAGAAATGGTGTAGGTTTTAATATTTTAAATGGAACACCCCATATATTTTGCAAGATTTAAATTCTACAAGCCATTGCTGATATAAAACTCGTATTAATCCATACCAATCTTTTGTTTTCGAGAAAATGACGATTTAAAATAACAAAGTTCACACCACTTTTGGTTAAGCCGGAAGTGACGGGCAGATATATTTTTCAAAACGTTTAAAAATATATGTTTTTATTCAAGAACTTCTACTTTTATTTAAAGACTTAGATACTGGCTTGGAAAACTAAGGTATTATCCACAATAGGACTGATCGTGAAAAAGAGACAATGTTAAGAAGAAATGCAGTTGGTGCTAGGAGTGAGCCCGAGGGTACCCTAGCATTAACTTGATAAAATCTAGAAGACTTGACCATTCAAGAATTGACATACGTTGATTAGAAAGAAATTTCAAAAACAAAGTTGGGAAACGACTGTTAGAAGGGAGTTTGTTAAGAAGTGCAACATGACAAACTTGGCCAAAAGCCTTGAATATGTCACAAGCAACAATCCAAGATTTACCAAGGGATTCAACGGACTAATTCTAGTTGTGTAAGACAAAGGATAGAAGATCTGATGTAGACATTTTGTGGCGAAATCCATACTGTC
>JAHBCN010010757.1:0-30729 GCA_019359885.1 Listronotus oregonensis | reverse complement strand
AAATCTAGACCCCCTTTAGAATTTGTTTTAGTCGGGGAAGGGTTCCACAACACTTAGCATTCTGACTTCATTTAAAGAAGAGCCGTTCGTCTTATTAATGATCCCGCTTACAGAAAGGCTTCATCCTCTTGCCCACCGCCGAGCTGTAGGGGATCTGTCGCTCTTCTATAGGTATTTTCACGGCTTCTGCTCAGAAGTGTTGGCCAGTTTAATTCCCCCTCTGGCAGTTTCCAACAGAGCAACGCGTAGTGCAACTTTTATGCATCCTTATACAGTTCAACCAGAGAAGCCTCGAACTTTCCACTTTCCTGTTTTTTTTTTTTATGTAAAAAATTGATTTATTAGGTAATCGCTTTGGAAAAGCTCCCCCGAATTTTTTCCGTTTGTCTCCAAATATTTAAGTCTCGTGTGAACAAACTTCCTCTTATCACTCTTAAGACACCCACAGTACGTTAATACTTAGGCATCAGCCTTTGTGGACTGTCCAAAGGAAAAAAAAAATCGTACTTATTCATAAATATTATAAATGATCTATTAAGGAAACACAACCTTTTTTGAACCCTAAAACCCGGTTCTCTACTTTGGGGGGGTCAAGGCTGCTCGCCTTAGCGAAAAGGTAGACATAAATATTAATGGACAAATTGTGCCGAAAATAAAATCAGCGAAATCGTTAGGGGTCATAATAGATCGTGGTCTTAAATTTGATGAACATGTTAACTCCCCCATCAGAAAGGCCTGCAATTTAAGAATTATATATGCCAATCGGCAATTCTGCCCAAAAAACTAAAAGTCATGCGTTGAAACCCTGGTACTGTCATTTTTTTACTGTTCATTCGTTTATGGGCCGTTTTGACTTTGCATATCGGCGGGAAAGATTCAACGGGTTCAAAATTCATGTTGTCGTCTTGTGTGTTCCCTGTGCAAAATTTTATCATGTATCAGAAAGTATCAGGGATTTGAAATGGCTGAATATGGGAAAAAAAAGACGGGTTTCAGTTTTCCGTTTTCTTGCATAAAATTATGACCTCTGGCATCCCTGACTACCTGCGCGCAAAACTAATAGCCCCAACACCCTCCATGATAGAACTATACCAAAAATTTTGTTGGCGGTACCGAGATGTTGGCGACTTTGTTTCGGGTGGCTTTACTTATCAGGCTAAAAACTCTATAATAAATTACAAAAAATTAAAAAAATTAAATCTTTGAGTGTTGAGGCTTTTGAAGTAGATACCGACATCTCTTTTTCAGTCACAGTAGTTTTTGGCATACGCATATTGTTCTTTAGTTGCTTGAATGTGTGTTTAAGTGTGTGTATTTGACATTTCTTAAATTTTCTTATATAATCTTATTTTTATTTATTAGTTATATTTGCAATCTGTTTGCCATTTTTTTTTTTATTATTGTGAGAACTCCCGCCCGTTGGGGGGTTTTATGGTGGGTAGCCGATTCTAATTGGCTAAATACCCCTAATATGGTTGGCTGTGATAGGGTTAATTTCAAATCTCATCTTATAGATGTAATATACCTAACTTTTTTATAACCTTATCACCTAATAAAAGACGATTATTATTATTATTAAATCATTTATATCAAAAAAATAATAACAAATGAAATACGATAAAATAATAATTCTCAATTGCACGACGCGACGCGTGCTACGCCGCGGGTGTGCGATGGATGATGGATCGAGAGGATCGTGATGTAATGTGACGCGACGGAGTGGGGGGGGGAGGCAATATTCCGCGAGAACGGGGAAAAACCAAAATCGTCTAGTTCACACATTTAAAGCCGCAAGCGAAAAGCTAGTTTCTTGTAAAAGTTTCCTACAAATTTAGAAAACACTATTTTGATTACCCAAAATGAAACGCCCTGTATCTCGAAACTAGCGTATGTCCACATATTTTAATAGGAAGTTTTTTCCACGAAAAAGGGTTCTTCTATGACTCTCAAAGTTTTTTATTAAAAACCTAGTAGTCCCCCTATGTTGGTAATTCAATTTAAAACCCAATTATTTTTTAATAACGATAAAAAACTATTTATATGAGAGAACAAAACGCCACTCAATCGCTGAATAGGCGGAAAATACGAGTAAAGTTAATTTTCTTTGAATGTTTTATTAATAATATCGATGTTTTGTTGCACATATTGTTTTCTTTGTAAAGAGCGGATAGGTCGGTCTTCTGAAAATCAATGGTCTGCCATTGAGGGTCTCAACATGCGAAATTATTAATGATATAAACCTTCGTTTATATTTTAAAATGTGTGGGAATGTACCGGGTGGCCCAGCGGAAATGTAACAGATTTTTTACAAAGTTATTGTCTGCTCTGCAGGGTGTTCGGGATATTGTGGGAAATCTCACGGGAATGAAAAAATACGGAAAAAAATACTACAACAGGGCCTGAATTTAACCTTAGCGCCGCCATAGTTTAAAGAATATACAATATATGAGTTAGGTTACTTGCATATAAACCTTTGCTGTTTTGGCTTCAAAGACACCGTGCGGCGTCTCCGCCGATCGCGATTCGACAAAAAAGTAGGGATATTTGTGTAAACGTTATCAATTTCTTCAAGCGTTTCCTCTGATCCGGATTGTTGGGGAACGCGGAGTAGATTTTTCAATATTTGAGTGATTATTACGATAATATAAGCATAATGTTGATAATATTTTTTTATGGTCACCAAAGTCACCGTAAATAAATGTTAAATTTTTTGTCTCTATCACCTATTCATAATTATCAGTAGAACTCCATATTGGGGTAGATATCTACCCTGGGTAAATTTTAATAATTATATAATAATGAGTAAAATCGTAACTGCACTTTGGAAGATTTTTATATCTTTATATTTTTATATCAGAACTTGTTTAAAAATACCAAGTTTGGTTTTTTAAATGGAACACCCTGCATATTATTATTTTTGGTTTCCTTACTTTACTCTCTCAGTCCCTCCGTCCGTCGCCCCCTTTAACTTTTGAACCGTTGGGTATATTGCGATGAAATTTGGCGTGGTGTTATATCAGACAATTTTCTATTTTTTTTAGTTAAAAAGACAATTTACATGTCAAAATGACAGCTAGCATGGTTTCGCATTATTTTCTTAAATGGAATAGTGAGTCATGCGACACCTCATTTTGAAGGTCTTTTTATGCTCAATTCAACCTCCGATTTTGAAAACATTTGATTCATTTATTTTGAAATGGCGACCAATAATTTATTTTTTGGTTATTTTTTGAGTTTAAATGTACCTACTGGTAACATCACAAATTTTAGGTAAGTAACTAATACAAAACTAATTAATTAGTTTAATTAATAACTATTTTTTTTAAATTAATAACTAATTAAACAAATTTAAAAAAAGTTAACAAATTAGAACTAATAGAAAAATAAAAAGTGAGAAAGAAGAAAAAAATGTCAAATATTTATCTTAAAAGATGTTGGAAATATCCACCTTGGACCTCTTGACAATAGAACATTCTGTTAGAGATTTTCCCCAACATTATGCAGGGTTGCAGGGTTATTCCTGCACACATCGATGATACGTTGTCGAAGGTGATCTAGAGAATCAGGAGCTGTTTTATAAACTTGAGACTTGACGTAGCCCGATAGAAAATAATTAAGGGGTGTCAAGTCCGGTGAGCGAGCTGGCCACTCTGTCGGACCTCGGCGACCAATCCACCTATTCGGATAGGTTGTATAAGGTAATTTCTAACATCTCTAAAATAATGAGGCGGGGCGCCATCCTTTTGAAACGTAATTTCTAATTGAAATTCAAATGGATTTTGAGCAACAACATCTTCAATAAGTGCAGTAATGGTGTCTTGAAGCATTCGAAGATATGTGGGGCCGTTTAAATTTCCTTCCAAAAATATGGGACCTATAATATAATCACCCAAAATACCCGCCCAAACATTTAATTTTTGAGGAAATTGACTATGTCCTTCGAGCAACAGATGGGGGTTTTCATCACTCCAATACCTGCAAATTTGAGTATTGACTATTCCATTCAGAAAAAAGGTACTTTCATCGCTGAAGCAAATATGCCTCAGATAATTGGGGTTTTCTTCAATCTTTTGTGCCATAATCTCGCAAAACTGTAATCGCCTGTCAGGATCATCTTCTGTTAATTCGTGGACAATTCTCATCTTGTAGGGATGGAATTTATTACTTTTAAAAATTTTCTTAACGGATGAACGTGAAATATTGCATGTGTCAGCTACGTTCTTAGTATTTTGCTGGGGAGAAACTACCATTTTAGGACCTGCACTTTAACATCTTCGAGAATTTTGGGCCTTCCAGGCCTTGGGGCATCTTTTACCGTACCTAATACTTGAAACTTTGACATAAACTTCTGAAAGTATTTCCTGCATATTGGCCGCCCGGGAAAGCGTTCATTGAAGATGTGAACTGCATTATGATCATTCCGATTAGCCTCGCCAAAGATGATAACTGCTTCAATTTTTTCTTCTAACGGACGCGCCATTTCAATTCAATTATATTGTTGAAAGTTTTGAAACAACTTGACATACGTTTTAGAAAAACAAATATCAGGTAACCATAGCACTAACTAATTTATAATTGCATGTAAAGATAAAAAATACGGGGGCGACGGACTTTATGTCCTCACTGTATATTTTAATAACCTTTAATCGGCTGTACCGACCGATCCCAAAATCAATCAGCTCTAAACCTAAAAAAACGCGTCGATCGCCCCAAACATGTCAAAATTTGTTGACTCGTTCGAGAGATATCATTTTCGATTTTCGTTTAATATTTCAATCATTTCACACCTTTCAAAAATTCTGGGCAAATTCGGGGGTCTTTCTTGTACCGAGTGTCCAAATAAGAAGGGACGCCAGCTGTATCTTAGAAAATATTTATCGCACAGCGTTGGGGAAAAATATATTTAGTAAAAGTGGTCAAGAGAAATAGCTAATAGTTATTTTCAAGTTTATGAAATGGCCGCTAGGCGTAACTGCAATCTTGAATCCAAAAAAGTGATGTGTCTGTAAATTTTGCTATATTAACCTAACAAAAAAATTCCTGATCTTTAAAGTCGAAGATAACTTGAACTTTTTTTGTTTTACAATTTTTGCTGTATCCCAAAAAATAAAGTGGGATGGGGGGTATTTAAAGGTTTCCGTCAAAAACACTCTGTATCTTCAAAACGGCTAAGCCGATTTTAACAAGCTTAGGCTAGTTTACAAGAGTTTTCTTGGGTTATAAATGCTAAAATATTTAAAGTTTTGTTAGTTTTACATGTCGCTGCTACAGGCATTTTTCGAAATTCCGACAGAAATGGTTAATTTTCTCAAAAATGAAATGCATTAATATATTTTTTTTTCTGAAAAAGTAGCTAAATAATTCCTAAACAAGGTCGCGAAAACCGTATCTCGATATCTTCTTCCTTACCTAAAATTAAAGCCAAAGAAAATTTTATATATCAATATCTCAAAAACTATAAAACCTACAAGAAATTTTCTGGGACGTTATATATGTATGACTTTTATTTAGGTTATATAATCTTTTCGTCTAAATGCAATACTTTACGAGTTATAATAAAAAAATCGATTTCCAGGGGTATACTTAAAAAATCCTGAAAATTCGATTTATTGATTATAATTCGTAAAGTATTGCATTTAGGCGAAAAAATTATATAACCTAAATTAAAAGTTCCGTAAAAGACATAATCATATAAAATTTCTTGTAGCTTTTATAGTTTTTGAGATAGACGTAGGTATAACATTTTCTTTGCCCTAAATTTTAGGTAAGGAACAAGATATCGAAATATGGTTTTCGCGAGCTTGTTAAAGCATCATTCAGCTACTCTTTTATGAAAAGAAAATCATACCAATGGATTTAATTTTTTTGAGAAAATTAACCATTTATGTCGAAATTTCGAAAAAAGCCCTCTAGCGGCGACATGTGAAACTAATAAAACTTTAAATAATAAAACATTTATAGCCCCAGAATATCTCTTTTTAACTAGTCCAAGTTTGTTAAAATCGGCTTAGCCGTTTCGAAGATACAGGGTGTTTTTTACGGAAACCTTTAAATGCCCTCCACCACTATATTTTTAGAGATACAGCAAAAATTGTCAAACAAAAAGGTTCAATTATCTGACTTAAAATCAGGTATTTTTTTGTTGGTTAATAGGCAAAATTCACAGAAACATCACTTTTAGATCCAAATTGCAGTTACGCCCTTAGCGGCCATTTTAGAAACTTGAAAATAATTTCCAGCTAACGATCTTGTTCACTTTTCAAAAAATATTTTTTCCCAATGCTTGCGATCATTTTTGAGATACACCCGTCCTTTCTATTTGGACACCGGGTACAATGAAGACAAAGTGTAAAACAATTTTGTTAATTTCCAATTTTTTAAAAAATAACTTTAAGATTAAATTTTAAACAAAAATAAATTCTTTAAAATGTTTTAAATACACTATAATTTTTAAAAATTTTCAATTAACATTTAATACCCTAAAAAAATATATTTAATATGTCGTACTCGATTTTGACCCGGCACGCAACCATAAAAGTCGCGCGGAAGCTCATTTTCAGCGTTAAATTAAAATTATAAATAATGGAGATAAACTCTGAATCTTAAGACTTTTTTATCGGAAATTTTCCCCTTTTTAAGGATCTTTTTTGGGCAAGTTTCGCCAAGGCGTAGCCAGTGGGGGGGTCAGGAGGTCAGAACCCCCCAAATTTTAAAAAGAAAAACTATGAATACAAGAGTACTACCACAGATTTCTTAATATTATAATATTAAGAAATCTGTGCTACTACTATAGTGAATAATTTTGGTAATGCTAGGTTTTGAGGCGGAAAACAAAACATTGAGTACAAACGAGTGCGGGCAGCGATGTTCAGTTTTAGTTTGAGAGTATCGTAGGTTGCAGCGCAAGGATCGCGGTTTTACAATCTGAGTTGCAGTATCTTTTAATATTATACAGGGTAACCCAACGAAAAGCTTGCATCCCTATTTGTGACTCTCCTGGTATATTTTGAAAAAAACTTTCGGACACGTCAATTTTGATTTTTAGGGGGACGTCTCTTCATCTATAGCCGTACAAAACAAGGTTGGTCCAAAAAGAAGTTATTTACTTAGTAGTAGCAGTACTTTAGATTTTTAAATGGAAACCTCCATTTTTTTTTGGATTCTCCAAAAACTTTATAACTTTTGTTAATAAAGTTTATACCTATCTTCAATCGTTGTAAAGCTATTTACAATTATAATAAAATTCCAGAAAAAGTGATAATAAGGAAATATATCGTAAAAATATTAATCAATTAGTTTCCATAGTAACAAGACTTTAAAATTAAAAACAACCCTCCTAGAATTAAAAAAAAAACAAAAAGCAACCTACAGTCATACGCAAATTAAAGGTAAAGTAAAAATTAATTTTCAATTAAGTAGGTGGTAATAAATGCTGAAAGTGTTGTCCATTTACCTCCATGGAACAATAAATATTTTTCATATGTATTTCTCAAATTTTCAAGCATGTATGAAATTATTTTTCTACGTTCTTAATTAGAATCTAACTTCGTACTAAAATCTTTACTTTTCAAATACCCCCAAAGAAAGTAATCTAAAAAGCTTAAGTCCGGAGTCTCGCTTAATCACTCAATGGGGCCTCGTCTGCCGATCCATTGATTCGGGAAATGCGTGTCCAAGAACTATCGTACCGAAGCCACGTAGTGCTGGTGGTGCACCATCTTGTTGGAAATAAATATCATTTTCATTAGAATTAACGCTATTTTCTATTATATCGGTAATTCTTGGTTCTATTGTATTTTCTAACATGTCCAAGTACGTCTTGCCTGTCAAGTTTCTAGGAATAAAGGAAGGTCCTACAATATGATTTACGAAAATGCCGGCCCACATATTTATTTTTTCAGGAGATTTCGGTTGTACCTCTTGAAATAGATGTGGATTTGAGTCACTCCAATATCGACAATTATTTCTATTTACAGCACCATGTAAATAGACCGTACACTCATCCGAGAAACAAATATTAAATAACATGATTGCATTGTTGATTAAAAGTTGGGACACAATCGTCTTCATGAAGCTCATGGACAAGTTTTATCTTATACGGGTGAAATTAATTGTCTTTCAAAATTCTCTGTGCTGTTAAGCATGTAAATCCTAAGAAAGTAGCCAGTCCACGAGTGCCTTGGGTGTCGTCAAGTGCTACGTGTTCCATCACTGATAATTCTGCGACTTCATTTCTAACTGGTCGATTTTTTAATGGCGATTACGGCGAATATTAGATAAATATCCAGTTTCTTCAAATTTTCTCATTAATTAGCCACATACTCATCGTTAATATTTTTGTCTGAATGTAATGCATTAAAAAACCGGACAGTAGCTTTTGTAATGCCCCCATTTTAATAATAGAGTATTATTATTTTTACCCCTTCTTGAACTGAATAAATTATTGTTTAATATTTATCAGAACTAGGTAAGTTTACAATTTAAAATCAAAGACAAAGTTTTCCTATGATATATGATGACACTGATGCTATATGTTTTCTTGATGGTATCCATGATTATTATTTTTAGCCATGCAATCGATTATTTTAAGTATTGAGTTAAGTTGGTCAAATTTTAACATAAACTTAAATAACTTTACAACGATTAAAGATAGGTATAAACTTTATTAACAAAAGTTACTAAAAACATCATAGGGAATCCAAAATTTTTAAAAAATTGGGGTTTCAATTTAAAAATCTTAAGTGTAATGCAATATCTTATTTTTGGACCCTTATTGTACGGCTATAGATAAAAATGCTCCCCCATAGAAATCAAAATTGACGTGTCCGAGCGTTTTTCCCAAAATATATCAGGAGTCACAAATAAGGGTGCGACCTTTTCGTTGGGCCACCTTGTATGTAGTACCCCGAAAAGATCACCCAATTTTGCAGAGTCGATACCCCTGACACAAAAGGCTAACCCCCCCCAAAAATTATTCCTGGCTACGGCTTTGCCTGGTCTGCCCAGTATTTAATAATTTTGATCCTTTAAAAAGAATGTACTAAATTATTAAATGAAATAAAAAGTACCTAAATGTAAACCATATTTCTTTTTAATAATCCACAGAAATACACAAACATTGTGGAAATCATCTAAAAGATAGTTAAGATTGCTTTACTTTTCTCACTGCTATTTCCTATGAAATTTTCATTTTCTATTATTCATAATTGATATATTATTATTTATTCGGTTACCTAACATTACGTCTCATAAGAAGCACCTAATTTAAATATAAGAAATACTTACCCAAAGAAAAAAAATGCCGGGTATGTTACCCTTGGATTTGCAAGACAAAACCATACAACCTCTAGTCATTTTGTTACGATATTATAAGTAACAAACAATAAACACAAAATTATAGTCACAATTTAATAAACACTAATCACTAAAATAAGAAAGTTTTTATCAATCCAAAAAACTTCTGCAACCACAAAATATAGGTAGAGATCGAACGCTGTAAGAACAACACCGATACGTCACAGTCTTATATGGCAAACCCGTATAAAACCGTGACGTATCGGTGTTGTTCTAACAGCGTTCGATCTCTACTCACACAAAGCAAAACAATCGAAACTAATACGGCTTTCATAAAAGTATAATGTGTTGCCTAACTTCACACTGATTTATCAGTGTGTAAGTAGGCAACACATTAAATTATTTCGTGGAATTTCGTTATCGCGCAAAATCGACGGGGCCAACTCTGACAGTTATTTTCATACTGGGCTGGACATTTTTTGATCGAATGGGCCATAGCATTGGGCTTCCATACACCTTTAAACTTCCTTGGCTTCACACCATACACTGGTACGAATATATTGGACATACGGGGATAAGAGGGGTGTGTTTTGAGAGCCGCCACGAGTGACAAAACTCATATATTGGATATTCTTTAAACTATGGCGCCGCCTCTGGGCACTGAACACCCCCCATCACAAAAATTTTACATTAAATTAGGTATATTTTAAATATATAATTTTTAAAGGAAAACTTCCTTATCGCCGTATAGGAGAAATTTTATAGCAATGTCAAAAAAAGTCGTCCCCCTTTTCCTGTTATAGTCTGGTCAACCTTTTTGGATAAAATTTTTGTATATTCTTCGAAAATTACGATCAAGATGTCATTTGATTTGGAATATCATGTAGAAAGTTTAAAGAAAAGTCCCAAAAGGGACCGATGAAAATTGCAAAACTTATAAACAATTTTAAAAAACTGTCAAAGAGATTCAAAATTTCAAAAAAGATATAAAAAGAGGAGAAAATTTTCTAAAAAAAGTCCCATCTCCCGGATTTATATCTTTAATATTTATAATTTTTACAGAGCCCTGAAAATAGCGGTAAAAGCAGGTAGTCTGGCTTCCGCGCTTGTTGTTACCGCGTCCGAGTGACGAATGATATATTAACCTAATAAAAAAATACCTGATTTTTAAAGTCCAGGATAATTAGATCCTTTTTTGTTTGACAATTTTTGCTGTATCTCTAAAAATAAAGTGGTGGGGGTATTCAAAGGTTTCCGTAAAAAACACTCTGTATCTTTAAAACGGCTAAGCCGATTTTAACAAGCTTAGACTAGTTGACAAGAGCTCTTCTTGGGCTATAAATGTTATAATATTTGAATTTTGGTTAGTTTCACATGTCGCCGCTGGAGGCATTTTTTCGATATTCCGACAGAAATGATTAATTTTTTCAAAAATTAAATGAATTAATATATATATTTTTTTCATGTAAAAGTAGCTAAATAATGCCTAAACAAGCTTGCTAAAACCGTATCTCAATATCTTCTCCTTACCTAAAATTTAAGCCAAAGAAAATTTTATATGTCAATATCTTAAAAACTATAAAACCTACAAGAAATTTTATGGAACGTTAATTATGTATTTTTATAAAAACTTTAATTTAGGTTATATAATATTTTTGTCCAAATGCAATACTTTACGAGTTATAATTAAAAAATCGAATTCCAGGGGTATACTTTAAAAAATCCTGAAAATTCGATTTATTGATTATAATTTGTAAATTATTACATTTAGGCGAAGAGATTATATAACCTAAATTAAAAGTTCCGTAAAAAATACATAATCATATGAAATTTCTTGTAGCTTTTATAGTTTTTAAGATATTGACGTATAAAATTTTCTTTGGCTTAAATTTTAGGAACAAGATATCGAGATATGGTTTTCTCGAGCTTGTTTAAGCATCATTTAGCTCCTTTTTTATGAAAAGAAAATCATATCAATGCATTTAATTTTTTTGAGAAAATTAACCATTTATGTCAAAATTTCGAAAAAACCCTCTAGCGGCGACATGTGAAACTAACAAAACTTTAAATAATAAAACATTTATAGCCCAAAAATAGCTCTTTTTTACTAGCCCAAATTTGTTAAAATCGGCTTAGCCGTTTCGAAGATATAGGGTGTTTTTTACGGAAACCTTTAAATACCCCCCACCACTTTATTTTTAGAGATACAGCAAAAATTGTCAAACAAAAAAGGTTCTTCTTATCCTCAACTTTAAAAATCAGGTATTTTTTTGTTAGGTTAATACAGCAAAATTCACAGAAACATCACTTTTTTTGAGATTACAAATACCGGCGTCCTTTCTTATTTGGACACCCGGTACAATGAAGATGAAAGTTTAAAACAATTTTGTTACTTTCCAATTGTCCAACTTGTTGAAAAAATAACTTTAAGTTAAATTTCAAACAAAAATAAATTCTTTAAAGTGTTTTGAATACACCATAATTTTTAAAAAATTTTCAATTAACATTTAATACCCTAAAAAAATATATTTTATGTTTTACCTATCTATTATTTATCTATAATACCTTAGAAACGGAATATGTTATGATAGCAATAATACCTGCTATCACACCTAGGGCATTATAAGCGGGCATTATGATAATGCCCGCTTATAATGCCCTAATGAGCATAATATGGAAATTTTATTGCTTATCCAATTTTATTTCTCTCACAATAAAGATCAAGTTTATACAAAAAATAATTTTTTCTTTAAACAATACTAAAAATTAAACTTTATTTCCAAAATAAAAATTACAATTTTGAAATGTCCCGGAAAATGTAGCTGATCCCAATATAGAATGGTCGGTGTTTTTTGTGATGGTAGCAGCGGTGGTAGCACTAACGCTATTTTGTATAGAAGAACAGTCCATTAAAGAATTTTCAATAGTCGATACGGAATTAACCTCGGAATTAACTGAATTGGCAATCATTTTGGCTACTTTGTTTTTGGATGAAATGCTTTCTTCTATATATCCTTCAGCTACTGAAGAGCTTTTCCATTTCCCATGTTGTTTTAGCGTTTCCAACGAAGCACCTGCCTCAACAAGTAAAGTTGACGATGTGCGACGCAAACACTGGCCGGTGTAAGCTTCTGCATTACCCAGTTTTAAAAATTTTGCGATCAATGTTGGGACGCTTCCTATGGTATTTTTTCCAATGGGTTGTACTGTAAATCGACCTATTTCTATAGGTAAGAAAGAATCTTCGCTCCTTTATTCCAGCTGGACCTAATGTTGTGTACTTTTTTATTAAATTTAAAGCGCCTAAATCTTCTTCAATGATAGTAAAACTTTTTGAAGTTGAAGTTTTAGTTTCTGGTACCTTTATAACCAAGACTGTTCCTCTATCTTCAATGTCATCAATGGTCATTTTGACCAACTCATCTCGTCTTAAACCTCCAAAAACACCCATTACCAATATGACTTTGTGTACAAGTAGATATCATCAGGAGCCTTCTTAATAAATTTTAATATTTGTTCTCCTGCCAAAACTTTAGACTTCTTCGGGACGTATCCTTTCGACTTAACTTTTAAAAAAGATATGAGACGATGGTATTGCGAAATGTCTATATTTTCATAGACCATCAACGTAGACCTTAGGGTGGAATACTTGGTCCAAAGAGAGTTCGGACTGTATTTTTCCGACTAAAAATAATAAAGTTTGTTAAACATATGTATTAAAATAAAATCAATAACTTACCAGTTCCTGGAAATATGCCATTAAAACGTTTTCGGTTATTTGAAGAATTGCGTTCGCATCTTTCCAAATACCAAATATGCCATACTCCCGATCATACTGTTGCCTTGATTTACCTGGCAAAAGATTTTCGGTCGCTTTTATGGCCTTTTCTTTTATATTTTGTGGAATTTCTTCCATTTTGAGCAAATCGTTAAATAAAAAATGCCAACTGACTAACTGACAGAAACATCAAAGTCAAACTTAACACCAGTCATTATCTACTTACGTATACAGGTACAGGTTCAACTTATTTTTTATATTGCGAATAAATAATGTAATTAGTCATTGAAAAACTCTTTTTTGGGTAAAACATAAAGCATTGTATGCACCACGGGCTTAACTGGACTATAATGCCCATCAGGTCGAAATCTTCGAGGGCATTATAGTCCCAGTAACGCCCTTGATACATAAATAGCTATAATATGTCGTACTCGATTTTGACGCCGTGCGCGCAACCATAAAAGTCACGCGGAAGCTCATTTCAGTGTTAAATTAAAATTATAAATAATGGAGATAGAACTCTGAAAGTTAAGACTTTTTTATCGGAAATTTTCCCCTTTTTAAGGATCTTTTTGCAAGTTTCGCTATCTCTTATGGTTTTTGAGTTATCATCGAAAATCGAAATGGCTTTTTTTATTTCGGTTTTTGTTAATAACAATTGCAATTTTTATTGGCAGAAAAAATCCTCAAAACGCCTTTCTTAGATTTGCATTCCGCGTCGAATGAGCTATCGCTCATATTTTCGAAGCTTTCTAACTATTTTTCGCAGGAAACACACTTATCTCGACTAGACTATAAGTAATGTTGGTTTTTCCAGTTAAGACTTGGTCTATATCTCGATAAAAGTAATATCAATATTAACATACTTCCACACAAACTTAAAATCAACTTTAAAACTTCTTAACTTAATTTCGCAAGAATTACATGAAAGTTCTTATCGCAAACCATTAAGATCCGTAACGTGAAACGAACAACTTTTATATTAGTTTTTCCGAGTTTATCGGAAATCTCGTTGAATTAAAATTACATTTTCTCAATTTGTAATGAAAATCGCAGCGACTATTACTTTCTTTTTTAATTGGTGTATGTTTTCCGCAATGCTGAGCCGATTCCAGATTCCACTATTTCGAAGGTCGATTTCCGATGTTTTTTAACGTGAGCCTACTATGTCGATATGTTCGGCCGTAGTAAAATAACATGCCGTGTTTGATGGTAAATTTAGTCTTTGCTATAAATTGTGTTATTTTTATTTAAATATTATCTACTGCATTACATTGCACACTATTCTAATCTATTATCCAATTATGGCCTTGGCTGCCATTTTTTTTTTATCCAGCGCCGTTTAGAGAGCACTCCCTTTCCAGTCATATGCTGCGATGTTGCAACATAAGCTTTCTCGGACTTTGTTTATAAAAAATCTGGATAATCGGGCTTTGTAGCCCCCAGAAATTCCGACTAATTATCAACGTAATCGATGAAAGGCACAATTAACGGTGATCTAACCAAGAACTGCTACTCTTGTTGCGTACAACCAGCTTGCTGTCAGTCTGACGTGTCACACTGCGCGCGCAACCTATCCTCCGCCATAGGAAGATAACCTCGTGCACTACGTAAAATGTTAAAACACCAGAAACTAGGCCTTAACCGCTCACAGCGCTTAGCCCCATAAGAATGACCCCTATTAGACCGAGCGCTCGCGGCAGAAAAAAGAGACCGATTTTTTTAGGCTGCCTTTGATACGGGTGATATTTATAGCCACAAGCTATAGATAGATGCACCTATTAAGTTTCGCAACGTGTCACTTAATATATAAACATTAACTTTAATTAGCAAAAAAAAAGAAGATTCTTAAATCAACTTTTTACAGTCTGCCAATTGTTGAAGCATAAGGCTAGATTGCCAAATCCACAAAAAAATTGCAAGCAGACTAGCATACTAATGCTAGTTCACAAAAAAATCGTGTAACTAAAAACACTTTTTTACAGTCTGCCAAGCACAATTTAGACTAATGTGTGCATGAGATTGACGAATTTTCACAAAGCAGACTGTTTCTCGATATTTAAAAATTGATGCATAAAAGTTAATTAACAAATTTTTCACAGTATTTCAGAACATTTTTTTACAGTGTGAAAGTAATTTAAATATAAACTTAACAGTTCACAATATTGAATAAAACAAATGGCAGCCTAATACGATGTATACATATAACTGTAAAACTATTTTTAATTTGCAAAAAAAAGTAATGACTTTTAACGATTTTTTACAGTCTGCCATTGTATCCCAACAATGTTTAGTTAGTAAATAAACAAACTATTGAATGGCAGACGATTTATGATGGTACATCTAGCGTTAATTGAAACTTTGAATATTATAGAATCGCGCGGTAGGCAGGTGACGTAAGATTGATGGGGTCAGGTAAAGTTAGTTGCACTACAATGTTCTTTGCATGCATCATGATGCACATAACCCTACCTGACACCGGTCAATCTTTCATCACCTGACCATGGCGTCCTAACGTCACTTGACCCCGGTCAGTCCGGCTTTTTCTGTGTAATTAAAATTTACGCATAATAATTTTAAAATAAAATACTGAGTTTTTCTACAATTACATTCACGCACATTCGAATTGGGATTCTGGGAGTTTATTTCTTTTCAATTTTTTCAAAATTAATTTTTAACAAATTATTTTTATATAACATCTAAAAACGAAGTACCTGTTTAAGTTTAAGAAACCAAAAATCTAATTTATTCTTAAACAAATACAAAAAAGCAAAAAGGAACTTTAGCATAAATTTGTACTTTCTTTCATTCAATTAGAGGGACCTGTATATATTAAAATTTGCCTGGTCTGCCAGGTAATTAATAATTTTGATCCTTTAAAAGAATGTACTAAATTATTAAATGAAATAAAAGTACCTAAATGTTAACCTTATTTCTTTTTAATAATCCACAGAAATACACAAATATTGTGGTTAGATAGATAAGATTGCCTTACTTTTCTCACTGCTATTTCCTATGAAATTTTCATTATTTTATTATTCATAATTGATATATTATTATTTTTTCGGTTACCTAACGTTACTTCTCATAAGAAGCACCTAATTTAAATATAAGAAATACTTACCTAAAGTAAAAAATGCCGGGTATGTTACCCTTGGATTTGCAAGACAAAACCATACAACCTCTAATCATTTTTTTACGATATTATAAGTAGCAAACAATAAACACAAAATTATAGTCACAATTTAATAAACACTAATCACTAAAATAAGCAAAACAATCGGCGCAATGGGCACAAACCACAACGAAAATAACGAATGATTAGACGACGACGGTTGACGATACAGCGCGGATATAGTTTCATACGCGCCGCGCGCGCCTTGCACCAAAAACCTTAGACAACCTAAGACCATTACGGCTCTCATAAAAGTATAATGTGTTGCCTAACTACACACTGATTTATCAGTGTGTAAGTAGGGAACACATTAAATTATGTCGTGGAATTTTGTTATTGCGCAGAATCGGCGGGGCCAACTCTGAGAGTTATTTTCATACTGGGCTGGACATTTTTTGATCGAATAGGCCATAGCATTGGGCTTCCATACACCTTTAAACTTCCTTGGGTTAAACCAAGGATATATAGTTTCCATAGACATAGAAGATGTGCTTCTTAGAGTTTCATCTTGTTCTTTATTTTCTAAACTATTTTAACATTTTCTAAGTACAAATATCTAGTTTTAATAATTTTTTTGGGATTTTCTTGCAGATCGATCGTTCCTAGTAGCCAATTACTCAAAGCCGGGACAATGTCACATCATCTACTGTTCCGACGGCTTCTGTCGACTGGCCGGATACTCACGAGCCGAAGTGATGCAGCGGTCGGCGTCCTGTTCTTTTTTATGTGGACCTCTGACTTCGCAGCAGGCCGTGAACGGACTGAGGGAGGCGCTACAGAAGGGCGTAGAGAAACATGCGGAAGTTCTTTATTATCGCAAAGATGGTAAGTATATTTTCTTAGTTTTTTTTTTTTTGGTTTATTTGTATCTGTTTATATATATTTTTACCATCTGTGGATCGAAGGAAAAGTTTTTAACCTAAGAAGCAAAAGAGCAAAATATGGGGTTAAAAACGAATTTTATTTTTCCTTACATGGTATTCATTCCATCGGTGCTCAAGAGTACTGATGGAAAATTTTCGGAAATATATCAGGAAACTTTGGAAATATATAAAAATATTGGAAATTTAGAAGTAAAAACCAGAAAACTCTATACAGACAGGGGCACCCTACTAGGTATATAGCAATGGAACGGACGAATTTGCAATCGTCCGCTATTTGTGTATAGTGCGTCGGCCGAGTCTGAAGCTACGGGGCAAGTAAGGGGAAAGCGGAAACGCCTTTAAGCATGCCAAACCATAGGCGTGCTATAAATATCTTAAATCTTAAAATACTAGATTTTTTTGTCGTAGGTAGGTGCCAAAAAGACAAAATAATTAAAACACCGTTATGGGAGAAGACAGCAATAAAATATTTATTTTTGAAAAACTCTCAAATTCACAACTCAATAAACAATAACAATAAACAAAAACAGTCATCAAGTTTTTTTATGTGTCATCAACCTCACTATGACTCTCATTGTCACTGTCATCGGAGTAGGAGTCAGTGCTGTCATCTCATCATTTCCCAAGGTAATTATTATAGGCTCAATTTCTTCCATCATGTAATCTGTCTCCCAAAATTGATTTTCTATAGTAATTACATGCTGGCAAAATTTTTCCCAATCGGATGATGTGACTGATCAATAGCTTGACTAAGGACCTCTTAAAGTTTAGTTATACTAAAATCTCCTGATGTGTTTAGGTTTCGTATGAACCTTTTTATCTGAGCCCAAGCCAACTCAATTGGGTTAAGCTCACACATGTAGGGGGGAGTTCTGAGAGGCGTATGACCAGCTTCCAATAAAATATTGTCCACGACATAGGATTTTTTATTATTTTGAGGCTTGTTCAGCTGCACAAGTTTAAATAAATCAAATTTCCTAGCGGCTGGATCATGCTTGACTCCTAAAAAAAATTATGTAATTATATTCAAAGTTGCCTGAACTCCGTTTTTGACCCAACTTGGTATACGGGGGTTTTTTAGGGCGCTGATCACCAATCAGAAAAAAAATATTTCGAAAACATTTTGTTTGCTCGATACCTTCTTATAGAATGTATATATCTATAAATCAAAAATTATGATAACCAACATTTATTTGAAAAACATATGCCCAAAAATTATAAAAAATTCTACACAAGACGATCACATAGATAGAATTTTGTCTGCGGGGCGTGGCATACTGACCATGGCTTGTGACACAATTTTGACGTTACCACAAGGCCTTTTTTATTCCAGCGCTTGTCTCGTGTGTGAAGCAGACTTTCTGTGACGTCACAACCCAGCAGAAAATTTTAGCATTAATCTGATTGTCCTATTAAAAAATATTTATACAGTTCTAGCATAACCTATATCTCCAATGTAAAATATTGGATTTTTCAACTAACTGTTTTCTTTTATTTTGGCATTTGCGAAAATAAAACCCATTGGCTTTTAAAAGTTTTCTTAATGAGTCTTTTTCGTATGGGAAATCAATTTCTTGACGAATTTGCCTTAAAAGTTTCTTTAACGTCGGAACCTTTAAAAATGTGAAAAATTTAATGTTAAGTAATCATTTTAAATAAAATTAAAATGGTATTCTTTATTCTATTTAATCAATGCATTATTAGAACAGAAATGCTTAATTTTAACAGGTATATAATTATATTTACATACCTGTTTTAACTCTGTATAAATTTGTTAATAGTACGTCTTATAATACCAAAATCAAATTCGTCAATTTTATCCACAATATTCGGCCGAGGTTTTTTTGCCCGGCGACGATAGCAACTTGTGCGGATCATTTTTTTTCATTCTTCATCCTCCTTGTGAATTTTTTAATAACTGTAATGCTAACGCCTGTATACATTGAAACCCTTTCTAATTTCTTTTTTAATGGTAAATTAAAAGTGTTATTTTTGGCTTCCTCATCACAAATATTGTAAACATTAGGAATAATTTCTCGAGATTGACTATTCAAAGTTTTTCCACGAATAAAAGACATTTTTAAAACCTCAATACAGAAAAATGCGTACGAAAAGCTTTCAAAGTAATAATAAATAAGTAGCCTCAAATCTGCGACACTGGTCATAACAAGTCCTCGGGGGCGTGTCAGCATTCAGCATATGATTATACTTTTCGCGCTCTTCCGGCCGTCAGTTGAAAAGAGATGCAAGAGCAATATCCGTAAAAACGGGAAAGAATTTTTGCCTGTTGTCATATTTCTTAATTCAAATAGTATTATCATTTTTTTGTTACCGAAATTAGACAGATATAATTAATGTATTAAATTAAAATTATGTTTAATAATATCATTTTTAATCTTAAACAAGTTTAAGTAAAGTTATGAGTTATAGCAACTACAGGTAATAAATTATATTAAACTTATTTAATTCGACAAATGAATTTGACAACCTCGATTATATTTTGGGCCGCATTCCTTAAATAGTTTTTTAAACTTCACAGCGAGTAGACGGGCTTTATGCATTCTTTTTGTTCAGTAAGAAACAACAAAGTAACACAATTTTCAGTTTGTTGGGGGAAATTTTAAATGTATAAAAATTATTTCGCCTGGCGAATTTAAGGTAAGAACACGTGTGTTTTTAAAAAATCCTTAACATTTAAAACCTAATATGGATATTTATCAAATTGAGGACAAAGTTAAAATTGTTCAGTGGTATTATGGGGGTAATTTTTACAGCAGGTAAAAAAAATATTTGCTGAGAATTATTCTAATAGGCCACACCCTGCAATTACTACTATTTTAAGAATTATAAATAATTTTCAAAAATACGGGTGCGTTTCTCCCAGAAACCATAAAATACAAAATCCAAGAAAGAGGAACGGCAAGCGAATGAAATTAATTTGTTGGCATTAATTAATGAAAATCCAACTTTGTCAAAGTGCGCTTGCGGATGATGTTGATTTGGACAAGAACGGTGAGGGGGAATATTAAAAAAAATAAGTATCGTTTATACAAAGTTCAAAAAACCCAAGAAATTTATCCTGAGGACAATAAGGAGAGGACAGAAGAATGGAGTTCTGTGAAAACATGATGATTAAGGCAAATGAAAATAAAGATTTTATTCGAAACATTGTCTTTACTGATGAGTCCACATTTCCACTCCATGGTAGGCATAATCCCACTCACACCCGTTATTGGTCTCAGGAAAATTTACATAGGTATTTTGAACTTAGAACTCAGCGTCCTCAAAAGGTAAATGTCTGGAGCGGTATTTATGGGGAACATGTTATTGGGCGATACTTCATTGATGGTAACTTTCCAAAAATATTTGGATATTTTGCAACAGCAAATAGTTCCAGAAATTAGACGATTGGCAGGTCCTCGATTTAATGAAGTGTGGTTTCAACAAGATGTATATGATAATATACGTTTGGTTTTGGATTATTTAAATAATACTTTTCCAAACCGGCTTATTGCTGGATTGAGAGCTACAATACCGTGGCCCGCTCGCTCTCCTGATCTGGATCCTAACGATTATTTTCTTTGGGGTTATGCAAAATCCAAAATTTATGGTTTTCGGGATGATCGCGCTATGAATCTTGATAAATTGCGTGAAAAAATGTGCAATGTTTTTCAAACAATTACACCTGTGATGTTAAACAATGTTCGAAGAAGTTTCTATGATCGCTTAGGACATTGTTTAGCGGAAGGCGGTGGATTGTTTGAAAACTTGCTTCATTAATGAATTTATTTAGATTTTTTTTTGTATTTACTTAATTTTTTTATGTAGAATTATTTTTTTAGTTTTTAGAATAACATGTTTTCTTTCCTTAGAATCGAAACAATAATTTTATTATTGTTTTGATTCAAAAAAACTCTGATAAATAATAGCGAATTTTATCTCCTACATGCGTAAATAATTATGAAAAACATAAAATACGGCAGTACATCCCAACCCGTCCGTGGTTACAAAGTTTCTGAGGATTGAACGAAAGCGCGCCGGTTGGTCGCGCGAACCTCGGCTGCAGTGCTTAGAGGGTAATCGCAAATTCGTCCGGTCCATTGCTATATACCTAGTAGGGTGCCCCTATCTGTATGTAATACTATCGTCGAGCGAAGATTCGCGACCGAGACGTGGAGGGGCACCCAGCAGCGAAGGAGAAGCGAGAGACGGGCTGCGTGCATCGGGCGCTCGTCGGAATTTTCGCTAGACGCGCTAGGTTCACAAGAATTTTTAACAATGTTCTCCAAACTTTTATAAAAATGTGAGATATACAATTTGTAGCTTTTAATCTCAACTTTAAAAAGCCGTTTTAAAAATCGGACCATTTGACTAATATTTACGGCACTTGCAAAATAAGGGCCTAATTTGTTTATAGTGCGATTGAATAAAAACTATTAATGAGACAATTTTCATCTTTCGGCAGCTCAAAGTATATGTTATTGACTATCATTTCCCAAAAAATCAGCTCTTAATATTGAAAATTAACGGAGATATGAATTTTTGAAAAAAGGTCTGTTTTAAGCTTTTTCCGGATTTTCTCGGTGAAAAATGGTCGAATCGAGATTTTTCAAAAACCATTTTGTAGGTTTTTGAATTCTCTACAAACAGTCTTGTATGAGTAAAGTGATATAGCCAGTACTTTTTGTTATATGAAAAAAAATGAAAAAGGACCTTTTTTTTTTAATAATTGTCATTTTAAAAAAATTACCTAAAAAAAATTGGTTGGATTTTTGATTTTAGTAATCTACAGGGTATTCCGAAAGTCATGGCGTAGTCAAATATCTGTTAACATTAGACCTTTTTTTTTGCTATAGTGATTGGACTATATTATGAGTAGTTCTTTCTTCGTTCTTTTTCTTCCCCAGTATTTATCTTGTTTGTTTCGGATCCATTCCCTGGTTTGCCCTCGTGCTGTGGTTTTGGTCACTCCTTACAAACATGCGTATATCTTTGAGAATATTTACCGGATCTATTTGAAATTTTTAGACTATATACTTTGACATATAGTCCAGTAAATGAAAGGGACATTCCCTTGTGGCCCAATTCTTAGGTCTTCGGGGATGCTTTCGAGAGAAAAAAAGTTTATCAACATTAACAGGTGGGAAAGGGCTAAAATGGCCCCTCAATGCCCGAAAAATGGATTTCCCGCTAATATCTGTCAAAATATGTGATTTGGAGAATTTTTGTTGGGACAAAAAATGAAGATCGCCTTATAATCTACAAAAATGGTCCCTATATCTTTTTTCGAAAAATCGATAGTTTTCGAGATAACGGGACCAAAAGTCTAGAATGCCGCTATCTTCATGGATTCACTGACAAGCGGGCGGACGAATTGTTCCATTACTCGGGCAATAATGTACATTTTTTAATCATTCGAAGTTTATCGAAATGGGAAAATCCGTACCTATTATTGTGTATGAGTTTGGGCCCATTCTGATTTTTCTAGAATATTAAAAAAAGCGGTCAAAGTTTTTTTTTACAATATTTTGAAAGTATCTCATTAATTTATTGATATTTTTTGAAAAATTGGTTTGTTATAAAAATTTATTTTTTATAATAAGACCTTAGCAAGTGTTCATTGATCCCAGAAAATTTCCTTCACTATCTTTCTTGCGTTTTGATAAAAAATTGTTTTGCCCATCTGCATTTTTTAGCCGTTTCCGGAGTACTACCACATTTATCCAGTGTGGAATGTTATGGATTTTTCGACTGCCGTTTTAGCGAAAAATATTGGTTTTGCAATAAAAATGGTAAGAACCATGGTGGTCCTCATTTTTTGTCTGAACTAAAATTCTCTAATTCGCATATTTTGGCAGCTATTCGCGGGAAACTAATTTTTTTGGCCTTTGAGGGACCATTTTCAGCGGGTTCCCACGTCGGAATCGTGATAAACTTTTTCTCGCTCGAAAGCATCCGCGAAGACCTAAGAATTGCGTCACAAATGAAAACTGTACAGATTTATTTACAGCTTTGGGTACTTTCAGGTCTTCAGTTACTGGACTAATATGCATTTTCTGAAAATAAAATTTAAAAAATCTAAAGTTAACCTTATACTGATGTAGAATGCGACAGACACTATGTGTTCGAGATTGGAGAATAGACCGCCAGAACATTCATTTTTGTAACAAAAAAAAACAAAATGCTTTTTAGCATATGTTATGTGACAAATAGGTTATTAAAACCCATTATACTTCAATTAAAATATATTTTTTGATATAGTGCTTTTATAAAAATAATTTTATAGATAAAACGAACATAAAAAAAACAGACAGACTTATGTAAACAAGTTTTAAAAACGATAACCGTTAATAAAACTTGGCCGAGCTGGCATTTCCTCTATTAAAATATTATTTTACTCAAACAGATCACACAGAAGGGGACCACATAACCGATTTATCCTTGACACACAGTGTGAGCGGTAGCTGACCAGTCAGCATCCTAATGGGATTTTTATCACGCTTTTATTATCTTGACCTGTATGTACAGGGTGATCAGTTAAGGTAGCGAGCGGCCATATCTCATAAGATATTGGTCGCATAGATTTGAGAAACAAAAATCATAATAAAAGCCGCCAACAGAAATTGCTGGAAATTATTTTCGAGTTTGTCAAACGTCCGCTAGAGGGCGTAACAACCAACACCAAGTAGAAAAATGGGATTTTTATAGAAATTTGTCTAATGAAAGTATATCGATGATATCATTTTCATATTAACTGACCATTTCCCTACATTTTTTGTCTAAAACGTTTTGTTCTATCTATCAAAATAAAGCAGTGAGGGAAGTTCAATTGTTTTTTTTAAACAAACCAAGATTTCTCCGTTTCTTTTGACCGATTTTAGCAAACTTAGTCGGATGAAGACAAATTGCCTCAAAAGTTATTTTTTCCATTGACTTTTGCGAGAAGTCCCGAACTCGACACGAATGCCTTGGCGCGATTGTTGTTGTGTAGTTAGTTGCCTACTAACGGGCGTCTCAATATTGTTTATTACGTTAGATTATAGAAAAATCCCAAACAATTAATAATGTATTACAATGTTCGTTAAAGAAATAAATAAATAATAAAATTAAATGAGTGCATCTTTTATCAAATCATCACCAATAAAAATATTATTAAAACTACCTAGTTATTTATGCAAAAAGTGTGTTAACTTAGTCTTTTTACGCACGGACCGCTTCGCTATATGGAATTATTCAATAATTTTTACCTTTGAGGACATTTGTTCCAGTGAAATCAGAAAACTTCCAAAACCGAAACCTAAGAATGGTCCAAATGAAAACCGTAGTTTATTTACAGCTTGGATTTCAGGTAGTTAACTAATGTTTCGAATAAAATAAAATCTAATTACTCAATAATGATGTGAATGCGACAAAATATGTGTTCGAGATTGAGAATAGACCGCTGAACTTCACTTTATTGTAACAAAATTAACAAAATGGCTTTTACATATGTTATACCACACAAATAGGTATTAAAACCATTATCTTCAATTAAAATATATATTTTTGATATAGTGCTTTTATAAAATAATTTCATAGATAAAACGAACATGAAAAAAACAGACAGACTTATGTAAACAAGTTTTAAAACGAAAACCCCCTTTATAAAACTTGGCCGAGGGGCGGCATTTCCTCTATTAAAATATTATTTTACTCAAACAGATCACACATTAAGGGGACCAAATAACCGATTTATCTTTGACACACAGTGAGTAGCTGACCAGTCAAGTCTAATGGATTTTTATCACGCTTTTATTATCTTGACCTATGACAGGGTGAGAGCGGCCATATCTCATAGATTTATCGCATAGATTTGAAAACAAAAATCATAATAAAAGCCGCCAACAAATGCTGGAAATACTGAGTTGTCAAACGTCTGGAGCTAACACCAACAGAAAAATGGGATTCATAATTGTCTAATGAAAGTATATCGATGATATCATTTTCATATTAACGACCAATTTCCCTACTTTTTTAACGCTATGTCTTATCTATCAAAATAGCGTGGGAATTGTTTTTAAACAAACAAGATTTCTCGTTCTGACCGATTTTAGCAAACTTAGGCTCATATGAAAGAGCATAATTTGCACTACAAAACGCTTATTTGGTTTTGAATTTTTGACTTTTGCTGTCGCCGCTAGATGGCGTTAACTGAAATGGTAGCAAATTTTTGAGTTTTTTAAAAAAAAAAAACAAATGTAATGGTATATTAATTTTTATATATTTTAAAAGAGGATAAATTTCTCTATAATTTAATGAAAAGAATTTATTATCTACCTTTTTTGAACCTTGAAAAATATAATTTTATTACATTATACCTTTTTATCAAAATAAAAATCAGTTTTGTAATCGCTTATTAGTTGCTAACAAAAAGAACCTCTTGACTTTTTTTCGTTAGACAAACGGTTTTGGATTAAAAAATTAAAAGAGGTTTACATACTGTTACCTTATAATTATCATTTTAAACAGTATGTAAACCTATTTTATTTTTTTAATCCAAAACCGCTTGTCTAACGAAAAAAAGTCAAGAAGTTCTTTTTGTTAGCAACTAATAAAAAATTACAAAACTGATTTTTATTTTGATAAAAAACAGTGGCGTGCCATTTTTTAATGTAATAAAATTATATTTTGGTCAATATCAACGATTCAAAAAAAGGTAGATAATACATTCTTTTCATTAAATTATAGAGAAATTTATCCTCTTTTAAAATATATAAAAATTAATATACCATTACATATGTTTTTTTTTTAAACTTAAAAATTTGCTACCATTTTAGTTAACGCCATCTAGCGGCGACAGCAAAAGTAAAAAATTTAAAACCAAATAAGCGTTTTGTAGACAAATTATGCTCTTTCATATGAGCCTAAGTTTGCTAAAATCGGTCAAAGAAACGGGAGAAATCTTGGTTTGTTTAAAAAACAATTGAACTTCCCCACCGCTTTATTTTGATAGATAGAACAAAACGTTTTAGACAAAAATGTAGGGAAATGGTCAAATTGAGTTCATCGATATATTCTCATTCTATAACAATCCCATTTTTCTACTTGGTGTTGGTTGTAACGCCCTCTAGCGGACGTTTGACAAACTCGAAAATAATTTCCAGCAATTTCTCTTGGCGACTTTTATTATGATTTTTTTTCTCAAATCTATACGACCAATATCTTATAAGATATGGCCGCTCGCTACCCTTAACTGATCACCCTGTACAGGTGTCCCATTTTGGGTACTTTTGCGGGGTATCTCCGTTATTTTTAACGTTAACGGGATGCGGTTTTCGCGACAGTGTGCTACTTTTTCGTGAAGCTAAAGATGCCGTTAACGAAATTTTTATAGCCCTTTTAGTTTTTAAAATACAGGGCATTTTTGAAAATATTGCATTTTGGGATCCCCTTTGTATCTCCGTTATCCTTCAACTTATCGAAAAGGTAAAATAACACTTTGATAGATTTTTTTCCGTAGAATGCAGTGGTGTAGATAATTTTTGTTACATATTTACTATTTTTGAGTTGTAAACCAAACTGGTTTTTTTAAATGGGACACCCTGTATATTTATAGACTATAAAATTTGTCTTTTTTTTAACGTTTTAAAAATTAATAATAAATGACAATTTACTTACAAAAAAGCTTAATTTAATAGAGTTTTTTCAGATTTCCTCGGTGGGAAATGCTCAAAGAAAGTTCTATAAAAAACCATTTGGTAGGTTTTTTAATTCTCCAAAAAAGTCCATCGCAATATCTCTAATAGTTTTCGAATTATACGCGAAAAACTAAAAAAATATCTTTTGTTTACAGTTTTTATTGTTTAAACAATTAGTGTAAACAAATTCGCTGGGGACAAATTCGGAGTTTTTATCTATTTATTATGTTTTCAAAGGTGGCACAGGTTGTTTCCGGCTAAAGGACATGGCACACATAGGGCAAGTTTTTAATTGCATCGATGGATCCAGCGCATTAAGCGCTAATTCATCAAACCGTTTTTAAACTACCACTGGAGAGTCCGATGGATTCCATTAAAGCGTTTTTATAAAATAATTGAGCAAAAAAATATAATTAAATACGGAAGAGAAACACAACAATCAGCTGAGCATTGGCAGTTGCAGTACAAAAAGCGAGCTTTTTTATACATTTCGTTTTAATTTGTTCCATCAGAACTTCTCATGACGTCATTTGACGTTCTGCGCATAAATTAGTCTTAAGAAACGGGGAAGCTTTAACTTCTCAGTAATTTTTTTTTGAGCCACCTTGTAGGCCTGCACAGGAATGTCCTTTTAAAAATGCTTCTATTGACCTAAAAAAACATACTCAAATTTTGAAAAAATCGTTGGAGAGCCAAAATCCCATGTTATGAGTGCTATATCATTTAGTTACTTTATTAGTTACTTAATTATTTCAAAAACCAGTAATTATTTTTGACATATAGTGTTTTTTACATTTTCTATGTAGACATGTATAAAGAGTCAAATTTCGCAAAATATACAGAGCCTTCCACTAAAAACAACGGAGTTTTCATTGTTAAGTACAACTTATCCTAAAAATATAGGTAAATCCAGGAGACATGGTAACGAAACCTTCTAGATACTTTACCCTCTAGGAGTATACAAAAATTATTTTAGTTATGGGTAGCTTAATTTTATTATACCTCTGTTAAAAAATTGCCAAAAAAATGTGCAGATTTTAAAACTATGTACAGGGTCTTTGATTATATTTACGTGGCTTCTGGAGCCTTTATTTTTAAAGACAGAAAAAAATGTTTTATAATATGAAAGTTGTAGGTTTTTTTTCCATATTATCTTTTGAAATTATCAATAAAAAAATATCGACATAAAAAATGGAAAAATATTGGCAACTTCAACTTTTTTAAATGGAACACCCTGTATATTATGCGCTACAATAAAATATCTTTTTTTCTGATTTCAAATATATATTTATTGATGATATTTGGATGAACCATTTTTGAGATATTTAAGCTTAAAATATAAATAATTTGAAAAAAAAATCATATTAGTATCAAGAAAGCTATGAAAACAATAAAATTTTTTAATAAATTTGACTTATTAATATTGTAAAAACTTGATATTTATTATTTGAACTATTAAAAGTAGTTTGTATTGCTTTTTTGTCAATGGGCTATTCAGAAGAACAAAAAATCTCTATTATGGGTCTTTTTATGGTAACAATAATAATGTGACGACAATGCAAAGGGAATATTAGTTATTACATCCTTAACAACGGGTACCATCTATAGATACTATTAAAAACATAGTAACAAAGTGTATTAAACGAAAAAGATTTAAAATGAAGAAAAGGACTGCAGCACGACATGAAAACAAGGTTTTGGATATCCTCGTTTTTCAGGATAATTACTATACTTTTTCTATTGCACTTGTACTAACTACTTTTAATAATTTTAGAAAATCCTAAAATATCAATCTCGGATGCGGCATCTGAACTTAATAAAACAGATTATAAAATTTATTTAACCTTAAAATTTTACAAATTTTATCTTTATAAATGTATGTCCGTTCAGAACCTTCCTGAACAAAACACGCAGGACCGACCTAAGTATGCATTGGAAATAGCTAGGTTTATGCAGCAGGATCCAAAGTTTTTAATTAAAATTCTATTCATCGACAAGTCTTCCTTCACTTTAGCAGGAATGTTTAATCACAAAAATAAACATTATGGGTCCAGAGAAAACCCTCACCAAATTTTGCAACATAACAATTCTATTGTTTCCATGGCTTTCTTGATACTAATATGAAACTTTTTTGTAATTTATTAATAATTTAACCTAAAATATTGAAAAAGGTTATCACTCCAAATAAATCAAATTATATATATATATATATATATATATATATATATATATATATATATATATATATATATATATATATATATGAATATATATATATATTATATATAATATACATATATATATATATATATATACTTATATATATATATAATATAATATTATTTTATATATATATAATATATATATATATATATATAATATATATATATATATATATATTATATATATATATATATTTGAAATCAGAAAAAAAAGATCTCTCGTCGTAGCGCAAATATACAGGGTGTTTCATTTAAAAAGTTGAAGTTGTCTATATTTTTCCATTTTTTATTGCGAATTTTTTTACTGATAATTTCAAAGATAATATGGAAGAAATTCTACAATTTTTATACAAAACATTTTTTCTATCTTCAAAAATAAAGGCCCCAGAAGCCACGTAAATATAATCAAAGACCCTGTACCTTTTTATATGTTACAAAATATCTTGTGAAAACAAACCAAAAAAAATCTGTAATTTTAAATATTCCTGTATATTTGGGACAATAACCCAACATATTTTAAGCTAAATTTACCTTAAAAACTGTCAGAATGTATACATTCTGAAAACAAGTATATCACGATATTAACATTTTAGTTGGCATAATTTATTCGATACTGGACCATCCTGTATGTGTTAAATAAAAATCAAATTGTTTGAACTCTAAACAAATATATAAAATATTATTTCGTTGGATTTAAACAAAATTTTACTCTTTTTATGCGTTTATATTGGAATTAATAAACAGTTATGTTAAGCTTAAACTTCTCAGTGATTTTTTTGGGCCACCCTGTGGGCCTGCACAAAAATGTCCCATTTAAAAGATGTTCCAATTGATCTAAGAAACAACATACTCAAATTAAAAAAAAAACGTTCGAAAGCCAAAATCCCATGTTATGTGTGCCATGTCCTTTAACTGTGCGAAAAAATCTCTGTTGATTGACCTATAAGGGCCTTAACCGTGATCATTGCGAGTGTGGAGAGTCACATTCTTGTCGCAGAGATTTGACGCGAATCTCTTCTAATAGACAAGCAATAAAAATTTTGTACATCTTACCGCTCCTAAGTGGTATTGACACTACGTCACCTGTGCGCCTCGAACCGTCCCACAGGATCGCGGCAGCCGAAGCGTGGTGACGTCACACGCGCAGCCCGTGACGTAACACGCACGTGGCACCGAGCCAAGTCAGCCTAATTAGTAGAAAGCCCCTTAGTCGTTGTAACAATGTAAAGGAGAATATTAAACATAATTCGATGCTGTTACTGATCATGATGTTAAAAATATGTTCTATAGCCCTACAATAGACTACAAAAAATAAAACTGACATTAAAAGTTTCAAAATAAGCGTGGCTAGAAATATTTTCATTAAAATTTGACTTGGATATACAAAGGCGTAGAAGGACCACAAAAGTTTTTTTTTTTAATTTTCAGTACAAATTCCGAGTTTCAGCTCGGAATTTCGAGTTGTAAGTCCGGAATTTGTATTGAAAATAAAAATAAAAATTTGTTTGTCCCTCACGTTCCTTCTACAGGCTTTGGCCTTATGCTGCTTTGAGTCAAGGCTCGCCTGTACACACAATATAATACAATAGCACTCGAAAGTTTAAGTTTAAAGTTGGAAATCCGTGTTCTTAGTCGGAATTTCGAGTTTTGTCGAAATTCTAAGGTCAAAATCAGAATTCCTAGTTCAAAGTCGAAATTC
>JAHBCN010010756.1:0-30629 GCA_019359885.1 Listronotus oregonensis | reverse complement strand
AAAAATTAAAAAAATAAATTATTTATATATATATATATATATATATATATATATATATATATATATATATATATATATATATATATATATATATATATATATATTTAAAATTTTAAATTTTATAAATTATTTTTTATTTTCTTTAATTTTTAAAAGTTAATTTTCATTTATTAAAAAAGTCATTTATAATATAAAATTTTTTTTTTTGAATCCCTTTTTAACAGTTTTTATAAATGGTTACTTTTCCAAATTCCTAGCAACTTGGGGAAGTTTAAAGTGGGTATTACTGCAATTTAATGAAAAATTTAAATTTTAAATTAATTTTAAAATAATATTAACACCAGCTCATAAAAACTATTTTGTACCACCCCAACGTTGCTACACAAAAAAAATGAAAACAAAAATACCTGTACAGTTCCTTATTTAAAAAAAAACCGTACTTTCAGGACAAAATAGTTAGACGGTAATAAAAGGGTTTTTGGGAAAAAATCTTCGGGAAATGAAAACAAATACGTAAAAAGAATACTGCAAGTTCATATAAACTTTTTGTGGTATAGGCCTCCTATTCAGGACAATAGCTTTGAACCTAAGCCAAAACACCATACACTTAAAGAATAACGCTTTTCATCATCAGAGTTTCCGACCGCATACGATCCTAAGGTGTTTTTAAATAAACGCTTGAAGAAAAAGGCTAGAGGGATAAGAGACGCCAATAAATTTGTAACTAGCCCTTTTTAGTTTTTTTGCAGACTCAACACCAACAATTGAAAATCCGCCATCAGCAAATGTCGTGGAGCAGTTTTGGAAGGGGGAGAGGTCTCAAAGCCGACACCCTGCTTTTATTAACTTTAGAGCCTATTGGGGACAAGAACTTGACCAGCATGAAAGTGCCCAATTATGCTTGAGGAGGTGAAAAGTGCCCTAATGGTGTAAGAAACTATTCTGCCCTGGTCCGGGTGGTAACAACAATATTGCGAAAGAAATTCCGCAGTACACATTAACCAGAATCTTTAATTTTCGGGTCAACGGGAACATTCGATTCCGGAGGGTTTGAGAACTAACCAAACCAAAAAAGGGGGAATTTTAAAAAACCCAAAAAATATAGACCGATCGCTTGCCCAACACTTGCTAAAAGGGTTTTTCCAGAATCCTATATTATAGGACATTAAGTGCAGTTGATCCCATACTCTTGATGTAGGGGAGCAACGAGGAGGGATGGGGGAAACGGGGTTGCAAATAAAATCTCCTAATCGATAGATGCAACACACAAGACCTATCCAATACAAAAGCAATCTAAATATGGGTGATTGACTACAAAAAAAACATTTGACACAACATCTCACGAACTACTATTGCATCTGCTTAATAATCTTTAGGTTCCTCTCAAGACCAGTTAAATCCATTTTTTAAATTTTCAGGAAATCAATCGCAAAACTTGATATAACTGATTTTGATGCAAACCTTTAACTTTAGCTACTGATTTAGATGGTTCATATTCTCTTTTAAAGAAATGAGAAAGGTTGTCGATAAAAAACAAAAAATATCATAGGGGAACCGTCAAAACATGATTTTGGGGAAAAAAAGAGATATAACTGGTTTTGAACGCGAAAGCCAATGGTGTGCAAAACTTAAGCAGAAAAGGGGCCGGTACTGGAACGATTTAGATGCTGACCTGCTTGCCGATAGGCATATCGCCCTCTACAGAGCCGGATTGAAGTTTTGATGTGAAGACCGAACTCAGAAGCAATTACAGGCGACGTTTGGAAAATTTGGATATATCTGAAATAAATAAATTTGTTGCTACTAACATGGTAGTAGTTCCTGTATTGATTTACTCTTTGGAGTGGTTAAGGGATGCGGGGGAACACGCGAGCTGGACATCAGCATTCGAAAATGATGCATTTTACCGTAACATCCACCCTCGCTCATCAACATCCCATATATACCTCACAACCCACACCACCAGAAGGGCGTGGGCCTTTTGCTTGGAGGTATGCATGATCGGCTGGTTTTCATGTGCTTGTTAAGTGGCCAATTGTACGGATCCATTGATGCAGCTAGTTAGAGCACACGAAATAGCTAATGTTGGGGCTTCTTTTTTTAAGGCAGCGGAATGAGCAGGGGTAAATTCGGTCAGATTTTCAATATATCCAAATGAGACCCATACTTATAAAACTGTAAGAACTGCAGTCAAAAGAGCAGAACAGCAGATACTTTTTGAAGATAACATTGATAAGCCGCAGCACGGAGTATTTTACTGAAACATAGAAAGACTCGGGTCTTTAAATCTTTCAACCTTACGTTTGGGTTTTTAAACCCCCGAGCTCAAGTCTGAGACCGAGGGTTTTCTACTAGCATGCCAAGATGGGGTGATAAACACATTGGGGTATCCAAAGTCAGTTTTTAACATTCCGATACTGTTCCCGTCGACAAAACCCGAAACTCTAATGCACTTATTGTCAGCTTGTCCAGTGCATGCTGCCAGGGGACACCCACCGACATAACGATGCGCTTCGGGTATTTTACTATCATCTCAGACATTACTACGGCATCGACGAAACAGCAATTCTGCCATTTGTCCCGGCGATTGCGACGCAGAGTGGAAAATGACAACTGTCGCATATATTGGAATTATGCGTCCCCAACACAGAAATTGCCCCAATAAACCCGATATCGTTCTCCTTAATAAAAAGAATAACTCTATGTATGCGATTGAGTTCTTCGCCCCAGCGAAACTAACATCGATCTGAAGAAACGGGAGAAACGAACCAAATATCAAGATCTTCTTTGGCAGACTTGGGAGGATCACCCGTAGTATAATGTATTGGGTTTTCCTGATGTCGGCGTTTTGGGGGCATGAAGGATCATGTGTTGAAGGAGTTGAGGTGTATCCCCGCATGTCAACATTCACACGAACAACTGGTGATGAAAATGCAGAAATCTGTTGTGTTGGGCCCTTCGTTTACTGAGGCAAATGAATTTGGCCGAAGATCACAGTCTAATCTGTTTATTCGGTAATATAGGATTCTTTAACTCTTTATTTAGAATTAGGTTTGGCGGGGTTATTGGCCTCTTACTATAGTCATTCCCATTTTTTTTTAACTTTTTCTTTTTCTTTTCTGCTCAACAACAATACAAAATGCACAGACGCTTTTGCATTGTCAAAAATTTACAATTTACACAATGTAATTATAAAAACAATTATAAAATATTATTCACGAAGCTTTAAAACATCCCAGAAACCTAATATTCGTCTTAATCAGTTTTATAAGTGGAAAATTTTTTTTCCATTAGAAGACCTGAAACTAGACTAACTTTCGATAGGTGGCAAAAACCCCCGGGAATTTTTGGTTTTGGGAATCATTTATACGTTTGAATGGTTTTTAAAAAAAATTCTAAAAGAGGTTCCAGAAAATTTTTTTTCCCTTTAATGAAAAAGTCCGGTCCCTTTATTTTGCCCAGAATCCCCAAAAAAATAAGGTTCGATTCTTTTGTTTTTTTTCAGTTAAAAAACCCTTTTTTCATATACTGGGTTTTTCAATAGGTTTTTGCCGTTTGAAAAAGGGAAAATAGTATATTATAAAATTAAAAATATATTTTAATATACAAATTTTTCTTCTTGAATTTCAAAAGTTGTTCCAGGGGAGAATTGAAAGAGTCTCGAAATACGCCCCACGGCCCCATTACCGCGATAATATCTTTTTCCACACATACATTTTTCGAGATGAAAAAAGCCAGAAATCGGGTTATTTTCATAATTTTTTTTTTCGTAATACGGGGCCGGGAAAGTTGGGGTTATTAAGGGGATTATTGTTTTACCAGTTTGGGGTAATAAAAAAATTTTTTTTTTCCCGGGAAAGATAATAAACACTTTTTCGCCAATTTTTGGAACCTAAATCGCTTCGGGGAAATTTTTCCACTATTTTGCATTTTGTTTAGGTTAAGATCATTTGGGGAGACCCAAGTCTCCCAAAAATAAAAAACTATGAAAAACATTTTTTTTAATAATTCCAAATGTTGCTGAAAAACCCCTTTGAATGCTCAGTTTGCAAAAAAATCGTCGACGACTTTATATTTTAACGCGATTTATCATTTTTTTTTTTTAATTTTGGGGGAATAATGCACACATAAAAAAATAAAAAAAGGATTTAAATTTTTTAAATTTTTTTAAAGATAACCACTTTTTTTGTTGTTGTTATATGGTTACTAACTGAAAAAAATTTGTAAACAAAAATTATATTGCGGATTTTAAAATTTAAAATTTTAGGACAAATTTTAACCACAGTAATTTTTTTTTAACAATAAACCCAGAAGAAATAATTTTATTTAGTAAGTTTCAGTGATACTGGAGCAATGTATGGGTACACCTTAAAACCCTAGTGGGACTGCACGGGACACTGCGGATTGAATACCACATGCACAAGATCGCCCAGCAAAAGACGCCGAGTGCCGCATGTGCATGGAGGGGGATGAATCGGCAGAAAAATACTATGTTCGTGCCCAGCAATGGCACGACTAAATTCGCAACCTCGGCAATACACCTTGTTGCCGGAGAGGTAAAAATCTCTCTCCCAACAGGATCATCAGATTTATTAAAGCCCGGACCTGGTAGGAAAAATAAAAAAGGGGGTGAGCCAAAAAGACCGATCGGTGGGGGGAAGGGTTTTATACCCACTCACTTTAAACCTACCTACCCACCTGCTTTTTTCTGCAAAGTAGAAATATATTTGGGAAAATATGGGTTTGATAACTTTAATCAATTAAAAGTAAACGAACAATAATATTACCACGGGTTGCAGTGATGATAATTGTCTTTAGATATGGGGGGATCTGTTTTTTTTTTCCCAAATTTTTATTAAAAATACTTATTTTAATAATATTTTTTTTATCAGATCTTTTTTTAATGGCGGGTTTTAAAGGCTTTAAAAGATGACGAAAGATACTGCGTATTTGATTAATAAGCCATTTAGGCATGAAGTTAAAAGTCACATTGTTATGGATTTATTAATTTATTACCGTTAACTAGGGTTTTTTTTTTAGCTAAGGTTCAGGGAGAGATCGGGCTTTAAATTCTAAGCTTTTTTTGGGTTCCCCCCCGCCATTTTATGTTAGATTAAGAATCTTACTAAATGAAATTTTTGATTTATTATTTTATAGTATTTTATATTTTTTGTGGCCCAAGTCATCTCAACCGGTTTTTGAAGTATTGCTTATTCTTGCATCATTTATTTTATCATGGGGAAGGTGGTTTTTAGACTTCGAGTTATACCTCAGGAATAAATCCCGGGGTAAATAAGTAAGTATATGTGCATTAAATATATATCAAATTTTTAAAATTTAAAAAATAAAAAAACAATGCAATTTTTAGGGTCTGCTTCAAAAATTTTTAAATTTTTTTGTTTGGGGGTTACCATTCAAAGATTAGAAGTTAAATTCGTCGAAATAATGTTTTCAAAAGAAATACAAGTTTTTCTGTTATTTACACGTGGTTAACTTTGGTTTTCTTTTTAAAAAAAGATAAAGGGCTAACTTTTTTAAGGACTTACCCGAAAAAAAATTTACATACTTTTTCTGGCAAATAAAATTATCAGTTAATTAAAAGGTTCATTTTCATTAGCCCCCAAATTTCCCGCTACCATTTTACGCTTATCTCTTCGACAAGTATAAAAGAATACTAGCAATGTAACAAATCCATAATAATAAGTTATTTTCTAATAGATACTAAAAAAAATTTTGATTAAAAACCCAATGGGTAAAATTGTTTCAAATTGAATTATTAATCCTATCTCCACAAAATGATATTTCCGAAAAAAATTTGGGGGGATCACCGGTTATATTAGGTGTGTTTGTTATTCAGAAATAGAGAAATTTATTTTAAAACTTTTTTGTCAATAAACCGTATGTTATCGTCAGTGGGTTTAGGTGTTTGGTATGAATTCTGGTGTAAACTAGTTTTCACTTAATTCTCTGTTAAGTTAGATGCATGTTTACTGCAAGATTTAAAGTTGTTTGTTTATAATCGTAACCAAAAAAACCATTTTTAATTTCTGAAATAAGTCTAAAACGCTTTTGGGTATAAAAATAAAATTGGAACTTATTTACACTTAGTTCTATTTTTTAGTCCTACACCATCTACTCTGCCCTACTTTTAAACGGGGATAACAAACAGCCCTATTTTTAAGTTATTGCTGCTTTTAAATACGCCACGGGAAAATATAAAATACCCCCTTTTTATATTACTTTACTTGAAAAAAATTTTTTAAAAAAGCATGAAAAAAAGGTGGGAAATTGGGTTACTTGGTTAAAAATACGTACTTTTAAAAGAATTATGTTTTGAAGTTTGCGTATCCGAAAAGTACCTAAAAAGGGAAGTCCAAATTTTTACACCAGAAAAATGTGTAAAACAGTCAGTTTGGGATAAATTTTAAAAAAAAATAAAAGAAAATAAAAAACCGTTTTAGTAACATTAATTTTTTAACATCTTGATCTCATAATAAATTTCTTAAGTTAAAATTTTTTTGAGTCAAGTTTAAATTAAATTGAATATTATAGCGAACTTTTTTTTTATTACCTATTGGAACTCCCAAAAAACAACAAAATATTAAAATATTTTTTCATTTTAGTGGATTGAAGTAACTAAAGGGTTTTTTAAAAAAATGGATTAGTGACGTATATGTACAGGGCATTCAGAATAAAATCTAAATTGGGGATAAAAACTTGTAATGTCTAAACTAAACAAAAAATATTCCATTCAATAACTAAGTAAAAAGTAATTGCACATTTTTATGGTACCCACAACAAAAAAATATTCTTACTTTTTTTTTTAAAAAAAATTGACATTGCTACACTATCCCGAATAATCAACTAAAAAAAACACAAAAAGCGGATATCCCTCTCTGCTGGTTTTAATTATTTTGTGAATTTATTTTGTTTTTTTTTTGTTACATTTATGAAAATTGTCAGATACCCCCTTTAATGCTAAGAAAAAAGTAGTAAAAAAAAAAAAGAAATACACATCCCTAAATACAATATAAAAACTATTTAAAGAACAGTTACTAAAATTTCTAAACATAAAAAAAAAAAGAATTACTTTTTTTTTCAACCTTTGTTTTTGTCAAAGCTTTTTTCCAATTTCTAATTTCATCAATTTTACAATTTAGGACATTGAGCCTGGAAATAGTTTTTGGCACTAGCTAAAATATATAATTTGTTTATATGTCTTTAAAGACAATTTTATTACGAAACCAAAAAATTTTAAAAACATGAAATAATTCAGAGAACAAAGGTATCGAAACATTTTGTGTAATAATCAAAATATATTTCATTTAAAAAGAGATACAAACTAATTTGTTAAATGGTTTAATATTTTGGGGTACCTCCTGATATCAATGACGGCTCTGCAAATTCAGCCCATAGAGTCAAATTCCCGCTTTTCACAATAATCAGCTGGGTACAGGTAACCCCCCCCAATGACGATGGGGTTTCCCCAAAAAGGGCCACTTTTTGGGAATTGCGTCCCAAATCCCCCCTTTCTTTATGATGGTCACTTAAAAAAGGGTAAATAGGTATAATAAATAAATAAACAATTCCATGCATATAGATATATCCATCCATATAGATTTAAAACTAACCAAAACTAACCACAACTTTGGGCAGAAAATTCTGCAACATTTTCAAGAACGACAAATGCTTGTGAGTCCTTCCACCGCAATATTTATAGTTCTATGTATAGGGGAAATGGTAAACTGTTGTTTGCATTTTTTCGATATTCATTAAATGTATACGAAAACATTGTGGTTTTATTAATTATTGCCTTCCCCAATACATTAGGTGCGTGGGGCGAAAATTAAATTTTTTATTTTGGTTTACTTTTGAACTGGGTCGAAATACCTACCTTTTTCGTCCTCTAATTATCATGGGGCGGGAAAAAACCAACACCCAATCAGCTGGTATCTTCTTCCACTCATCTTGCAATACGACCCAAAATTCAGCTTTATTAGCGATGTTTTTTCGAATTTTCTTGTCGTGATAAAACCATAGCCCCTCAAAAATACACATTAGGGTCAGAATTAACCTTTCCGATAAAATTCTGCAATTAGATGGTTAAAAACATTAATCTATCGGATCAAAAAATTGTCTTCAAGAGATGTGACCTTTTTAAGTCTAAAAATATGAAAAGTTTTAAAAAAAAATTGTAGATTGTGATCTTAGCTACAATTTTTTGTTTAAAAATGTTTTCAAATCTAACTTTTAACAAAATTACAGCCGATGTTAAAAAAAAGACATTTTGAGTACTCCCATGCGCAATGGCTTGAAGTTTTCTTGGTATTTCCACCCATCGACTCTTTGATTAATAATATCAGATAGAAATTTGTTACAAAAAAATATAAAATCGAGATTATTTATAACAGAGAGTCCAAATTTTCAGATAACAACAGTTATAAAGATTTGAATTTTTTTTTCAACTAAAATTTACTTTGAAGTATTTTTTTTTATTTTGACGTAATATGCACAAATTTTTGCTCATATATATTTGTAATAATCATTAAAAACTCATATTTTTGCAAATTTTTTCCCCCAAAATTCCCCTTTTTTTTTGATATTATTTAAATCAAACTTTTTTTTTTTTTAATATAGAAAAAATATCGAACTTTCTATTTCGATTTTTTTGCATTTTTGAAAAAAACGTAAAATTTTTTTAAACTAAAAAATCCGTATAGCTTAAATTTTTTAAAATTTTAAAACTGCAAGTACTTGGAAGTATATAATTTTTAATGGTTATTTTTTTTTTTATATATGTATATTATCAAATTAAATCGGGCCAAAAATATTCGATATTTATTATCAATTTTAAAAAATATCGGATATTTATGATATATATCCCATATATATCAAATGTTTAATATCAATACTTTTTGTTAATAAACAGTTTTTATAAATAAAAAAGTTATGTAATGCTTCTTAAATACTCAATAATGAAACAAAACGTTTCTGCACTTGTCAATTTTTTTTTTAAAAATAATTAAATAAACAAAAAAAAACTTACTTTTTTTAAAAAAACTTTTTGGTAATTATTTACAAATGGGGTCAACCCTATTTTTGGCCAAAAAAAAAATAAATTGATCATTATATATATTTTTTAATTTTGTTTTACGGTGGATTTGGGGTGATGATAGCAAAAAAAAAACTATTATTTAAATTTAAAAAAAACAACTTTAAAAGTTAAAAAAACGTTATTTTTTCAAATAATGTAAAATAACTTTTATTCTTATTGTCTTCGCTTTTTTTTTTTATTTTTTTAAATCTACACTGGTACATCAAACCAACCAGTTCTGGAGGATATATGAAATATCATTCTAATCACACCAGTAAAACTAAAATAAACCTAGTTTTGGCAGTGAAAACACGTATAGAAAGAAACAGACTTGCTAATTTAAAGAAATTACATAACATTCTCTTATTCAAGTCGTATCCAAATAAATTGCTCCCAAAAAATTAATCTTTAGCACCTCTCAAGTAAGGAGCTCAGAATCCCAAAAAATGGAACTCACCCAACATTACTGTTTTTTAAAAAACAAATACAAACTTTTTTTCCCTTCCTTTCCTTACATGCTATAAAGCCTTTTTTCTCTTTGGTTTTTTAAAATTTTAAAAAAAAAAAATTTTAATAAAAATAAAAAAATCCCAACCCAAAAATAGATTTAAAATTTTTTTTTGTTATAACAATGTATCAGAACTCCATTCCTTTCCTTACATTTCAAAAGAAAACCTTTTTTCCTTTTTGGGTTTTTTTTTTAAAAAAAAACCAATAAAATAAAAATAAATCCAACAAAATAGATTTAAAAAATTTTTTTTTTAGTTATAACAATGTATCAGAAACCTTTTCCAAGGTTAAACCATCCTTTTTTTTTTTAAAAAATTAATTTTAAAAAAATTTAAACCTTTTTTTTTTGTGGTTTAAGTTTAAAAATTTTTTAAATTTTTTTGAAAATTTTTTTTAAAATTGTAATTCGTTTCCATGTTTTACACTAATCTTTTTAAATTTTGAAAAAAAAAATTCTGTGATGTTCTGTTTTTAAATTTTTAAATTTTAATTTTTTGATACTTACGTTTTAAAAAGCACAAAAAAATGTGAGAAACGTTGCAATAAACTTTTTACCATTTGCTTTATAAACCTATTCCCCAAAAATAAAAAGAAAATTTTATATATATATATATATATATATATATATATATATATATATATATATATATATATATATATATATATATATATATATATAATATTTTTTAAAAGTCATTATTTGACACGTTACTGGATATTTGGATATTATCTTTTTAGCTGTCAGTGAACAAGAGAGAGCGCCTCTTTAAAATTATGTTCAAAGTCTTCCTCTTATATTCAGAAAGTGTTGGAAATTTTTTTTCTCCTATGGGAACGCCTGAAGGTTCTATTTATAGATTTCAGCATCAGCCAGTACTAGGCGAATATCCTCCAGCACAACTTACTAGAGAGCAGGAATAATAATATTTTGATTAAAACCATTAAATGTAGATATTTTAACATTTTTCATTATTAATTTTATGATCTTATGATAAAATTTTGCATAGAGAGGCTTGTAATTATTCTTCATTAAAAGGTTCGGTTCCCGGAAAATAATGGTGTAGTTTAATAAAGTTTTTTTTTTAAAAAATAATATGTCAAAAGATTGATTTAAATTTTTTTTTGCCTTTTTAAAAGGTTAAAAAATTGGAATTATAAAGAATATTTTTTTTAGGCAGGGATCATTGCATAAAAATTTTTGTTTTTAATTGTAATAACAAGGGGGAAAGTGATTGCGATCTTACAAAAATAATCGGCATTATTAAAGGGAAATTTTAAAACCCCATTTCGCAATAAACATTTGTCATGGCTAGATTCAAGGGGAAAACAATTTTCCCATTCCCCTTTGGGGAAAAAAAAACAGCTTTATTTTAATTCTAGTAAACCAACAAAGAGAAAAAGATACCTTTCTCAGATGCACAATTTTGATCCAGTGGCTTTTTGAATTCCCAAAGTCATGAAAAAAATATGTTTTCTACCCCAACCCTTTTTGGAAATATAAACAGGACTAAAAAAGTTTTAAAGTACTTGGGATTTTCAGTAAAAGCTTTGTTAATTTTTTTGACGTAAAATTGACAATATTTCAGTATAAAAAAATCCCCCAAAAAATTAACACTCAAATCTATACCCAAATTATGAATCTATTATCAAGACGATGCTACCCATGCATTAAAAGAAATCGAAAGGGATAGGGAATAAAAAAAGAGACAGTTTTGTACATATTGTGAATTATTTAAAAATTATTCTTCAACCCAAAGATGTTGGGTTTACCTTACCTAAGGAACAAAATGACAAGGCGCAGTGGCTCCGGGTCTTTAAAAATACTTTTTTAATAAATATTATGCATTTATTTTTTTAAATTTTAATAACTTTAGGCCTAACAAACATAAATTTATTTTTCTCCGTACGACCTATACAGGGTGCCAGACTGAGTGCATGGCTGGGATCTCGGAAACCGTAAGAGATACGAAGTCGGTTAAATTATGGCAAAGTTTGCGCATTTAGGTGCTCAACCAATATGCCGTTTATAAAGTTGTAAAATTCCGAGTATACTTCCGGATATCCAAAAAAACTGAAATTTGGCGATTTCGTTTTTTATTTTTTCTGACGTTATTTAAAGATAGGAAAAACAAAAGACACTTTCTCATGGCCACTTTTAAGCTCTACAAAACAGCGCGCGTTGAGATATTTTCCATGTACGACGTTTTGCTTCGCTTTCCAAACCATTCAACGCAGCCTTTGCAAATGTTTGACAATTCCAATGTTTGACAAGTATCTTTTCTTAGTTGTTATAACCAATTATAATGATGTACACGATCATTTTTCATGGTTGGCCAAACATTTTCTGAATAATCAAACTATTTAGTGACAAACATCATGCTGAGCTCAAAATCATCTTTGAAATAAAGATCAACATACCAAACATCACTGTTTTTTTTTTGTTATGTCATTGTTTATCGATCCAGCAGTGCTTTATTAGATTTGTACTTTTACGCTTGCGCACTTTAGGTAATAAAAGAAATATTATTCTATGATGAACCTTAAAGCAACACATTGATGCAATGGTTTGGTTTGAACCAGGATTTATCATCAATGGGTGATCCTAAAAAGTCTCCGGCCAGGACATCAAACTGGGACCTACGGTACAGCAGATCAACGCTCTAACCATCTTGCTATGCATTTGAACTATTTTAATAGTATCTTTAAACAATGAGAAGTAGGTAAAGAATTTGATATAACTTACTTGGGCTGATACGGCAGACAATGCTTATAGGTATTAAAGCAAAAATGTACATGATAATGCCTGTACACAGTGTGCCCGCATTTGTTACAGGGTAATCATCTAACATACAGAGTGACCAGACCACGAAAGGTCAGTGAATGTCAAAACCATGTGTCTGGATACTTAAGCTACACCGGTGGTTATTTCGGTTCGGGATGATTACGACCTGATGGCATACCTGGTACCACGAAAGAAATATTTTTTTAAACGAAGGATAACAATTCCACATACAGAATGTATCTAAAAGTAGGAAAAATTAGCATGTCCAAAACGGCCTAATTAAAAGTTTACTTAGAAATAGGATCCAGCATTGAATGGATTCGAAGAAAGGAAACGTGGGCATCAGTGGAAGCAGTTTTTGACGTTTGGCCGGCGATTTCAAGCTTTACTCCAACATTTAACAATAACATGTCCAAAGATTTACAGGATGTAAAAAAGTATTATGCTCACGATTTTAATGGGCGATAGTGGCAAGCTCAAAACAAGTCGAAAAAGCCAAAAACATATGGGTCAAAAGTTAACTGTTTTCAAATATGGCCTTTTAAAGTTTAAAAAGTTGGCAACACCGCGCCCGTTTCATCAAAGCCAGTTCAACGTTTGTATGAGTTTTGCATATTTACTCCTTTTTTAAGATGTTTATTTACATACAAATCACATAACAAAATTACTTGGGTAATTTATTTGATATTTAATTTGAAATTAAATTTATTTAAAAAAGAATACATTATTGTTTGGTTATTATTTGTAATTAAAAAATAATTGTACACACCACAAATAGGCTAAATATTCATTTTAAGAGCACAAATTATTATGGTTTAAACAGCATTTTTTTATTTTGCTTGAAGAATAAGATTTCTCGGTGGCACACATCTCGTTTTCAAACTCTTGGACACTACAATTGTAAATTTATAATATATCCGAATTTTTCCCGATTTAAAAACAAACAAAAAAATGTCGCGGACGGCGAACACGTATTTACAACTGACCACACAAGGCTTCTAACTTGTAGTAGCTCTGTTGCCAATTTTTTTTTAATTTTAAACTGGGGAAAAGTTATTATTATTATTTTTTATTTATTTATAGATTAAAACATTTAAAACTTAGTTATTTTATTAATAAATAAATTTACTGATAAGCAATTAAGACAAAAGTTTCCAAAGTTTTCAGAAATAATTGCTTTCAAAGTTTAAACTTTGACATCGTTTAGACAAAAATCTGTCAAGCTCTTGACACATAAGGTCACAGTGCTTCTTCGACGTGTTTTGAGCTCTACTATCTCCAATTAAACGAGCATCATACTTTACATCCTGTATATTGAGATTTTGCTCGAACAGATCGAACGTTGATACGTCACGGCTTTATACAGGTTTGCCATATAAGACCGTGACGTATCGGTGTTGTTCTTACAGCGTTCGATCTCTACCTCTGCAGTCAACTTAAACAAACTAAGTTAGCTGTGAAGGATACCGGTCGATTCCTTAATAGTATGTGAAAGTAGCGCCGACGTTTGCCAACGATTTCATGGTCAGCGAGTTAAAAACTAGACCGATCCTAAGTGGCATGCATGCCTAATTGAAAAAGTATTTAACGTTTTAATTGTAAACCATCATCATCATATGTGCTCTGGTGAATAAAGTGTTTAAATCAAATGTCAAATGCCCCTGTATTAAGGTCTTCGTCCAGGAGGGCAAAGAATTTATAGTAGTCAAATAATAAGATAAATAAAAATGTACATCTAGTATTCATGGTTATGTATTAAGTTAGATATTTATTTTAAAAATTATTTTCCCAGATGACTCAGCAGTAGCGGTTTATGACATCTTTTTAGTGAAAGAATGTTTTGATAAGTTGCAAGTTTTTTATGCACACTAGCCTACAGGAGTCCATTTAATCTGTCAATCATTTGATCTGCAAGCCACGCTTTTTCGCGTCTGAGGAGTAATAAAATGTTCTTTTTAGTGGAGCCAGAGAGTAAGGTATCGCCAATAAAATTTGCAGGGCTGGTATTAATCTTGGTTGTTGAATTACGTCTGTTATCTCCAAAGCCTCACAAAGAATAATATCTATCTCCGTTATCAAAGCCAAATAAAAGTTTACGTTGCTTAAAAGTACAAGATACCAATAATTTAAACAATAAAAATAATATAAAATCCTAAAAAGTTAATTTTAGATTGTATTTAATCTAGTGTCGATCGACGGTTAGAGCTGACATTTATCGAACTATAGCTACATCAAATGAAAATATTCACAAATTGGTAAAATGCAGATTACCATCGGTAATGCGTACTACACGGACAAATTTAGTTTTTAATAAGTTGTTTCACTAACTTATTTCACACCAACATTAACGTCCATTTAATTAATAATGAATATGCAATATTTTATTACATAAAAAGAACCAGATAAACAAAAACTAACATTAGTAGTTCATGAAAAAAATATCACCTTAAAGCAGTAGTAAAAAATAAATAACTTTATAAAATGTTTAGTTGGGCAGCAGTGATGAAACCAGTTTCTGGTATAAAATGTTACTTAAATTTTACCAAAATTATTACTTACTGACGTCCAAAAACAACACAATAATGGGGAAACATTTCCTGTAAAGCTGATATTAACACAGTAAAAGCGCTAGCAGTCTACAGAGTAAGCTCTGCACTGTAGTTGATAATATTCATTGATATAGCTATGTTCAACCCATGTTCAGCTGCTGACCGTCGGTCAACACTTATTCAGCCTTATTATTATTATTATTTGATAAGCGGCGCTTTTTGCTGCGAATTTTCGCAAAAAGTTTATAACTAATCCCACAATTTCGGCGGGTTAAATAAAAAAGATTCATATTTGGTTGGCTCCATTTTATTGAATATTTGACTTTACGTCCATGACTTACATAATTTTATAGAATCCAGACATTTACACAACTTGCATAATATAGTTTAATGCATCTCTTTGTTGGCCAGTGTGTCCAGAATAAGATGATACATGGGACATGGAAACCAGTGAGAGATATGTGTAAGTTCGGTTAAATGGAAGAAAAGCTGCGTTATTGTATACCATATAATCCGGGGGTTGTAATATTACCTCTGATATCGCTAACTAGATACAGAAGAAATACAAAATGCATTTTTGAAACCCATATTGTATTGATAATAAAGCTTAGACCATCAAATTTTCACAATTTTGGAGAAAAAGATATGGTGTTGAAAATGATGCTCAAAAACTTTTAGGCCTACAATGTTGCCTGGCCGGAGTCAACTTTCAAGTTTTTTCTTATGGACGAATTTGAATTCTTACATTTTAAAATACCCAATAAAAATCTTTTTTCAACCATGTATACACACTTATGATCGGCAAAAGAGAAATCAAAATAACAAAATAAGATTACTAGCAGTTTTATTATTTCTTATTTAATATTTACTGGATCTGAAGTAAAAACATTTTGAAAAACAAGAACATAAATAAAATAAACATATTTATCTACACTTAACAAAAACTTAACATTAGAGGAATGTTAAATAGTCGCTTTCACCCATAATCCCCATCGTCCAGCACCGCCTCTTCACAAGATCTCTTTATCATAGACTATTAAGAGCTTCCATAACAGCAGCCCCACTGTCTATGCTGTAGGACTTAGAGTAGACTTGGTTTTTTAGGTGTCCCTATACAAAACAATCAAGTGCTGTGGATCAGGAGAACTGCACATCTTTACTGGTCCTTGGTTACCTATCCACTTTTAATAAATTCATTATTTAAAAAGTTTGTTATGATTTGTCCATTATGGTGAAAGGCCGTCTTGCTGAAAAACATGTTTTGAATGTTGGCTAGTGGAAGTTCCATTATTTGTTCTGCAACATTAGTTTGTGTAAACAACATTCCCCAAATTTAGATTATCACAAAAACGGACCAATCACCTGGTGACAAACACCGTAGTCAGACATTAAATCCCCAACTAACTTGTCAACTTCTCAACTAGGTATAGATTTACATCTGACCAGAAAATGTATTTTTTCCGACTAAAAAAGTCCGCTGTAAATCGACTTTTATCAGACCAGAGGACTTTAGATAAAAATTTGCATTCTAATATTTTTTTTGAATAAACCACTGGACAAAACTGGCTTATCGATCCCCTTCCTAAAGTCCTTCGGCAGATCAACACGATGCGGGCGATATTTGTGTGGCGCTTTAAAATGCTGTTCGTAGTTAACCATACGCCTATTGGAATTTTCATTTGACGCAAAGACGTACGAGGTGTCTCAACCACGCTTTGCAACACCAAATTTTCATTATTTTTGTTTGGAAAATCGCTTTTTTACTTTTAGCAAAACTTCCATAAGCTACAAGGTTTTCCTTTTAAATGCCCAAACATAGTTACCAGGGTTGTCATGCCTTTCTGGATATCTATTAAAAAATACATTTTCTTAGCTTGTGTCATTTCGCGACAGAAACACTCCAATACATCGTACTTTTTGACTTTTTGAGTAATTCATTTTTGTTTTTTAATTACAATTTAATTGAACTCACTTGTTAATAGATAGAAATTCTTTTGATTAGTAACATACTTCAAAAGATTGATATTTCTTTTTGACTTCTTGACAAAATTAAAGAAAAAATCAAAGCCTGCTATGATGAAAATTCACTTTTGATTATTTCTCGACGACGGCAAGTGGCTATGATGGTTGTTACTTTAATGGGTATTTTAAATATGTTAAATTTAATATGGCGTCCATAAGAAAACGACAGTTGACTGTGGCCGGGCATAGTTCACTTTTCAAGATACTATTTGTGAAAACACCATATCTCCTACCCAAATTGTGCACTGATGACTCTAGCTTTTATAATAAGTACAATATGGGGATTTTTTCAAAAATGCACATTTTTGTATTTCACGACCCAGTATCTAGTTACGAACAACATTTAAAATATTAAAACCCTGGATTATTGGACATACAATAATATTTTCTTCCATTTAACCGGACCTTGTATGTCTAACGGTTTCAATATCCCCATGTACATCATCTTATTCTGGATACCTACTTGAGACATAAGTTTTACTAGATATGATTAGGCCAAAAAATGCTTAATTTTATGCGCTATGAGACTTTCTGAAAAAAGTTAAACTACATATTCGTAGATTACTTTTAAAATTTAGAAATTAACATGAGAAAGAATTTTACATGTTTAAAAATTATACGGAATATTTAACGAATGCCGTGCTTTTTATGACTGGTGCATTTTTTTGTTAGCCGTTATAGTTTTGACAAATTGACGCTGCTTTGACTTGAAAATAAATTAATGTATATATTTCTTTCCTCTCAACATACAATTTTTATTGAATAAGGGTATAACAATTTGATATTTTATTTTTTATAGGTGATGATGATATTATTACAGACTTTAAAAATATGTTTAGTTAATAGGAATTGTAAAAGGTTAGAATTATTTTATTTAGGTTAATAATTTATTAAAACAGTTAGTTTTCTTTTCGACGGTCATTGCAGATTATCCTGAGGGCGCTGGAGACGATCTATTTAACACTTTCTTGCATCCGTGTAGTAAAAGAATTTTCCAGCTAATTTATTCTTCAGACTTTCCATTCTTTCCATTACTATATAAAGCATGAATCTTAATGTCAATGTTTTTGTGTAAACAGTTGGCTGTATTATTACGTTACGTTAAAGAGTTATCATAGAACGTTTGTAAACCAGATATCCACAAAAAGGTGTAAACCAGGATCAGTGTTTATACAAGTCACGGAACAATATGTATTACCTATGATGTATTTGTTAAGAATTATTTGTTTAGCTAATTTTTACATAATTTCTAAAATTCACCCTCGTAAGTTATTTGACGTCATTTTAAACCTTTTTTAAAATTAGGAAATAAATTGTAATTTCGTTGCTTTTATTTTAAACAAATTTAATATTTTGTGCGTTACATTTTAATATTTTATTTTAAAAGTGTATTTTAACGTTTGTTGTCGAGAATACTACTATTAAACTCGGTACTTTAAAGTAGTACTATTTAATATTGATATTAACAACAAAACAACATTAGACTGTTAATCAAATTACCTGATTATTAGAAAAAAAATAAAAACTATGTTTTAATATTACATTACGAGAAAATTTAAATACTGTAATATATTTTTCTTCTATAAAACTAATTATTTTATAATTTTTTTAGGGAAGACAATTATAAACATTTGGCAGCTAGGACTTACAGTCATGTGGGATTTATTTCAAAAGACTGATTGGAAGTTAAAACACAACAAGATCAAGACTATACTTTAGCAGAGTGCAGCCAAAAGTAAAATTCCACCTTTAAGCTAGTGGTAGTGATTTGTTTGTTTTAATTGTTATAATATTTATACTGCAGATATTGCCCTATATTGTAATGGGATTTATGTATTTTTAAAATATCTTTTTTGGTTTCAGGTATGTTAGTATGGTGATCTTTGCCCAAGGGTTAAGTGTTAGTGTAGATTTACTTTATAAAATAGAAGTAATAGAATGACTTTACAAGACTTTTACAACTTTCTAATGACAACATCAAAACTGACACATTTCAAAAAACAACAGGTTATAAACAATACTACAATGTATAATAAAGTGTCCCAACTTTAACACCTTCCTCATTGAGTATTGGTTAACTTGTAAGACCCATCAAACTTCTTAACTGTGTGCTTTACTCTCAAGTCTAAAAAGGGCTTTTTATCAGTAATATCAGCACGGTTACTACTCTTCTATTTTCAACGATCAATCTTCTAAGACCAATTTCGAACAAAGAAATGTCTTATTCTTGATGTGCTTGTGCGTTTGTGAAATTTCTGACTCTGTGATAGTTTCACAGCCGCCTCATTATCAACCATTAGTACTGGCAAACCTTTGAGTTGTATATTCTTCGTAAAGAGTTCAACTAAATCAACTCTTTCACATCACGCATTGCCAATTTTTCGGCTACTTGTGGTGGGAAATGCCACTGAACTTTGTCTCTGACTGCTCCAGCTACGTCGTTCTCCATGGTTGTCAAAAACAAAGGACTCCAGACGTAGACTGACCGGTGCTTGGTCATTCCCCATGATCTGAATCGCTGTAACCCCCTTAGGTGTCCGCTTTTTTTACTTGTACTTGTAGGTTATACCATTCACGTCCCTTAATATCTGAATATCCTTTCACCTGCAGGTAGTCTCTTGAACGCTTGGATTTTCCAACTTTGAACAAACACCAACTGCAGTTGCCAACCAGGGCGGCTTCCAGATACATTAATGCCCCACTGCTTCTGTAGGAAAAGCTGGTTCAGCTTCCTCATCCTTCCCACCCAATAGCCTCGTCATTGGCGCTGAGACCTGGTTTACAATCTGCATTCTAAACTTTCTAGTAGTTTCTTAGCATAGGATTTTGACTAATTTTGATAGAAATTGTCCAAATTTCTCTCAATTTCCAAGTCCCAAAAAGTATGATGCAGGCTGGTTATTTTGAACTTTCTTTAGACCTCTTCCAGAAATTCATTCTTCAAGTATTGTCATCACTTGATGCTAAAAGTCCATCATCTACATATAGTGACAAAATGAGCATAACATTTTCTGCTTTTGACAAATATGACAAGAGTCTGCATCACTGCTTTGAAATCCTAAACTAGTAATGACTTTGGAGGCTTTTCTTTTTGCTAACATATTTCGTACCATCAACAAAGCCTTCTGGTTGTTTCATAAAGATTTCTTCTTCTAACGAACCATATGTCGCTGTTGATACGTCAAATTGAGTTAATGTCATTTTTTGATTCGCTGCTACGCTTATCACAAATGCATTGGAAGAAAGTCTAAAGCAAACAGGGCTGAAAGTTTGGTCATAATCTTCACCTGGTTTTGTGAAAACTTTGATAACCAATCTCGCCTTTATACTTTGCCTATAAGTATTTCTCCACTTGAGTTTCAAGTATGTTAGCTGCAAACTGTCATTATAATCTTCAAATCTAGCTGGTTTTCGTAAGCTTGCTCTGTTTCTGTATCTTTGTAGGTAATTCATCAAAACCATAAACTCTGAAGTTGTGCTCTCGGAATCTTCATTATCTTTCTCAATAACATCTTCTTCAAGTTGTTTACAACTACCTTCTCCCTTTCCGTCTTGATTGATCAAAAGCGTATTCTCACTGGCTCAGTATTTTCTGCCTTTCTTGTTTAAAACTAAGTTCGGATGCTGGTGAGCTAGAAAGGTTTTTCATCAAAGATAATGTCTCTTGATCTGGTTAACTTCTAGTTTCTGGACACCAAACTCTGTAACCGTCATTATCATCTATATCCCACTAAGATTCCTTTGACAGCTTTTTTATCCATCTTCTTCTGTTAGTCTTGGGTATATGAGAATATCACGTGTGCTTCCAATTACTCTAAGGTGTTTTAAACTTGGTTTCTTTCTACCATACTTCGAGGTGACTTGTTATTCTCGCTACATACACCTGATCTGTTCAGAATGTACACTGCGGTGTTGATCATTTCGCCCCCATAAGTGATTCAGGCATCCTTCTTGCATGCATAAGTGCTCTGGCTGTTTCAACTATAGTTCTGCTGTCTCTCTTGCACAACCGTTTTTCTTGCTGGGGAGGTAAGGCATAATGAGTCTTTTGATGAATTCCATTCTAACTATGATCCTCGCACTTGTCTGGCTGTCAAACTCACCTCCGTTGTCCGACAAGAACTCTTTATGACTTAACCTGCAACTTTTGCTTCTGCTAGGGAACGTTTTCAAGTGATTACACACTTCTGATTTTTCTTTTCATGAAAAAGACTTCCTACGAAATCTGTAGTCATCTTTTGAATAGACAAAATACCTGTAACCGCTAAAGCTGTTTTCAAAAGGTCCAATAGTACACGTCAGAGTGAATAAGTTCACCAGGCTTCGTTGCTCTCTCTGAACCAAATTTCATAACGTGCGCCTTGCCGTATATGCAACCTTCACATAACTCGCTGTCTAAAGGCACGTCCATGCCGAATTATTTCTTCAGAATTAGCTTCACATGTCTTTTATTCTGATGACCCAGTCGCTCGTGATATAATCCGAAGTATGTTTCCGCTTTTAGAACGGCGTTGACTTGTGGCATAACAATTTTTGCGGATAACTTGTAAAGCCCTCCGTGCTTACTTCTTTTTCCCAACTAAAATTGTCTTCTCACCAAGCTTCAACTTGCCAAACTTCTGCCTCTAAAATAAACTTACTGTTGGGACGTTTATCTTGCGCTGACAGCACCGAAAACAGGTTCTTTGATTTTGGGTACATGCCAAACATCTATATGCCACCAGTTCGGTTCTTCCGTTTACTGCTCGCTTCTATGACACCGTACCTTTCCTTTAAAGCCTTTACCATTCGTCATTGGCAGTCATAACAATGTATTCCTTCATCAAATGGCTCATAATACGTAAACCTCTGCTATTACAAATGTGATTGGTCGCTCCATTGTCTACATACCAATTTTGCGAATCATTATGTGTAGTAGTTAGTACGGCTGATTGATATTGCCAAAATGGTTTGATTTACCTTGCTTTGACTATTGTTGGTGGTGACTTTTTTCTGGGTTTAGGTGGTCTTCCGTCTGATTTCCACTTCAGATTGTCTAAGTCTGTGTCCGCGCTGACGACACAATATGACATTGAAAGCCTCTCTTTATGCCTTGCACTACTGCTCTTGTGATTATTATGTGCCACTAACACCTCTTGAATACTTTCATTTTTGTTCAACAAAGCCTTTTCAGACATAGTTGACTTGTCAAATTCTCAACTGTTCTGTCTGACCTAACCATCACAACATCCAGCTGGATTTGAATTAAAAATATTCATCCGGTAGAGTGTCCACTTTTACAAATTAGTAATAGTTCTGGTAAGTCGCAGCTACAAGAACTTTTACTAGCAGTTTTCTTTACTGACCTGAATCTGTAACTGATTCCATAGAATTTAGTTTTGAGATGTGCGTCGCAATGTCATCATTTACTTTTCTATAGCTAAAGAATTCCACACATAAATTATATGTCTTTTCTTCTGTGGCACTATCATGCAGTCTATGTAGTTCTAACCACATATCTCTTTAGCTGTAGTAAATCTTATAACCTTTTGTAAAGTTTCTGAGTCATGTTTACAGTGAGTAATATTAAAGCACTGTTTTCTGCTTGCTCATAAAATTTCAGGTCTTTTTTCATACTTTGTCTGGGTTTCCTTTTGCTAACAGTAGCACCTTCTTCAGCAATGTATCACAGGTTTTTGGCATTTACCTTCTAATACATCATTTGCTACAGGTATGCTCTAAGCAGTATATAAACTTAAACTTCCAAGAACCAGTTCATTTTACCCTCAAGCAGTCCAATATTGATCTTACTGGCATCCATTGCTTTTTCTTACTGTATAAAACTTTGTAAAAATTTCTTTGTAAAAAGGTTCAATAAGCGTTAACAAAAGGTTTCTAATTCTGATTAATGGGAAACCGCGATCTGCTACCACGTTGAAGTATGGTGATCTTCAAGGGTCAAGTGTTAGTGTAAGATTTACTTTATAAAATAGAAGAATAGAATGACTTTTACAAGACCTTTAATAACTTAATGACAACATCAAAATCAATATGACATTTCAAAAAAAACAACAGGTTATAAACACACAATGTATAATATGTCCCAACTTTTAACACAGGTTCCAGAGAATAAATTCGTGCATTTTAAGTCGATTTACCCTTCCAATTTTAAAATAATAATAATAAAAATCTCCTTTAAAAATTAAAAACCTTAACGTTTTGGTGACAAGTCGGTAACCTGATATTCTGTAAACTTAAAATGCAGTTAAAATTAACAAATAATTAAAATAAAAATTAATTTAAAAGTTTGTTTTGAAAATATCAAAAAAATAAGAACTTTTAGAATTTATGGGGTACATTTATTATTTTTAAAAAAATGGAAATGGTGGGGTTAATTATTTTACAGGTTACTAAAATTAAGTTAGCATAAGCAAAGGTATTTAGGTACGATTTAAATTAACTGATATTAATGCTACATATCTTAATTTATAGTTATTTAGATACTAGTTTCATAAAATGCATTTGATACAAAATAAACCGTTTAATTTTACACCCCATCTTAAACTGAAAGTTGCAAAATGGCGGAAAGTGAATTTTAAAAGGATAAAATATTTTTTAAACATTTTTCTATTCATCAGCGTTTTCTGCTAGTAAATAGACTAAAATTGTTTCGGTAGAATGATCTACAAAAAGGATAATCCTAAATTTTTTTAGATGGAAGTAAACACTCAGCCCAAGGTTTACTGATGAATTATTTTATAAAGTTCAATAGATTTGGCAAAATGGAATACTGCGATAAAGAGTCACATAAGATTCAAACGATAGATGAATACACTGATATTAGTTATCACATTTCAGAAGACGGCGCCGGCGGTTTAGTTAGTAGTAGAGATTTTGTTAGTCTTAGGCATTGGGCCCTTATTGAAGACAATATGACATCGCGAATGTCAAATGTGATCATCCGCATTTACTGGCGCAGCAAGTATGTGAGGTTATTTTTGTCAACACTAATTTGATCTTCCATTGTCTTTATTTGCTAATTGTTACAATAACATCTCCAACCGCTCAAGTTATCACTTGAAACGGTTGGAGATACATCACTAACCGAAACGTTGTAACAATTAACAAATAAAGACAATGGAAGTCCTCAAGATTTTAGTGTTATTGAAACCACTACATTGTCTACACTTTCAAAGGTATTTATTTGTTGAGATTAACTATTTATGATACAATGCTTTAAAATTTTTATGCATAAATAGCTTAAAAATAATGTTAATATTACTTAATTATTATTAAAGTATATTTCTTTGCGAGTTTTTATATATCAACACTTAATATTTTAAAACTATTTGCTTAAGTTGGTGGTGAATTTAAAAAGCATTTTTTATGTATTTATTTTTATTATATTCTAGGAACAAGTTTTCTTTGTTATAAATGACCTAGTGGTTAAAAAAGTGGTTTTCACTGTACAGAGTGTCTACTTAAGTTGGCAAACATATAAGAAACTTTTTTATTATTAATTTTACGAAAAAGTTATTCTTTTATAATAAGTTCTGCATGTTCTGGAAACCCCAAAACGCCATCAACAGATATCATTTTTTTAATTTTATATGAGGTATGTCAAAAAATATGAATTATGTTTAAGTACCTTTATATCAAAAATATCGAGAATTGTTGTTATGAAAGTTGTTCAAAATTAAAAATAATGTTTAATAATGCAATTACGTCCTTCAATCCGAAAAAAAGTTACTAATTTTGCTGGCATTTCTACTAAATTTCTACTACCCTCGCTAAATACACTGATGTTTTAAATGCCACTGTCAAATATTTCTGTCACAGAGCATTTAAGATAATGATAGGATAAGTACAATAATTACTTTTGACGTTTCTTGTCAGAGCATCCTAGATTACATGTACAATAATTACAGTTAAATTTGCGTTGTTCGAGTAGAGGTGTTTTAAGAAATAAAATAATATATTGCAAATAAATGCAACTGTATATTTAAACGTGATTTTTAACCCCAAGCAACATTTTATAATAACAAAAGGGATAATGAACTTTTGTTTAACACTTTGTGACGATCTGTTAAAATAAAGGGGTGGGGGTAATTTAATTTTTTTTTAAAAAAAGTTGTAACTCCAAAACCCACTGAACGATTTTCAAACTTGGTCTCTTTGGGAAAAACATTTATTGTCCATCCAAACCGTCTTTTTCTGAAAATGTCTGTCTTAGAAATTTCCCGCTAAGCGGTTTTTTGATCTAATAACAGAAAATTGCAATAATATAAATCATTACAAAATCAAAAGGTACTAAAATACGGCCATTACATACCCGTTGGTTTGGGGGCAAAATTGTCATGCCCTTATATATACTTTTGTGTGATAGTCCCCGTAAAAAAATTTAAAAAATAAAAATATGTAAATTATTAGAAATAACAAAAATTTAAGTAATTTTTAAAGTAACTAATAGGACCAAAAACAAAATTCTAGAAATAAATATTGGTTATAAATAAAGAAACTTTTTGCATTGAAAGAACACAGTTTGTAACTGGTTCAAGACCCCACTGCCCCATTTAAACAGTAACAACTTGCGTAATTGGCCATTTTAAAGGAAAATTCAAACGTCACTTTTAATAGAACAAATATTTAATTTTACTTCTCACAGGATTAGTCCATTTTAAACGCTGTTACATTTAAATATTCCCACAAATAACGTTTTCAAATATCATTGGGGAAATTTTTGGAAGTTGGGGAGTAAGATGGTTAATATTTAGTTGGGGTTTTGGAATAGCAGAAATTATTGCCTTAACGAAAAATGTTTTGACCTTAGGGAAAGATCGTTAGTTCTAATTTATCAAAAAAAGTGCGCGAATTAAGCAAATATTCGATCGAGATAACAATGTCGTCAGTTCCAAATATCAGTCGTTGTTCTCCAACGACTTTAACTAAATGTCTTTACCATCTTAACATTACTCTCTGTCAATCCATTAAAGAAGGGGCCAAAATGTTACAAAACAGTATCTCAGGGGCCCCTTTTAGTGTTTTAAAAAAAATATATTTGTAGGCACCAACAAAGTTTCTCATTGGACGACGTTTTTCTCAGTCGCGAAAATTTGTCCAAGCACTGAAAGATGCAAGTTTTGGGGATTTCACAGCACCTTTAAACAACGGGGTAGTACCACCACGGATATTTTATAAATTTTTTCTTCGACTCGACTCCGAGTCGCCTCCGGCACGTAGACACTCGCAACCAGCCTCTTCGTGCAAGAAAGGGCAGAACTGTGCGATGAAACTGTCTCCCGAGTTTCGCGTAAGCTCCAGATGTATAGCTTACGTAGCGGAAACGAAAACGCGATATAGGATTTAAATACCTAGGCGCCTCGCCTCTGTAGACAATCACGAAAATCATGAAATTAGTAGCCACATTTAAAATATTTAATTTGAGAAATTTTTTTAAGAGGATAAACTCCCAAGTAGGTGGAGCGAAAATTAGGGGATACTCTAGTACAACTCAAACATTGCGAAAAATTTTTTTAAAGCTTTCTGGCGGTTAGTATCCAAAACTTTTGTAGTATTAAGGTGTAACGAAAAACCCTAAAGAATTTTTGTGTGTGCATGGGTGTTCCACTAAGAGAGGTAGTGGGATATCTCAGAAACTACTAATAGTATAACTTTCAAAAATTTTTTTTGATAAAAGGACAAGAGAAATTTTGGAATTATCTTCAAGTCTTGGGATGGGGCCCCTAGGGGGCGTAAGGTTTAAAGTCAAAACATAAAAATACATTTCTAAGAAGCTTCAGGTGTAATTTTTTTCAGTTTTAAAATAAAGTGGTGGGGGAAGGTTATAGTTTAATTTAAAAAATGCTAATAACTCGTTTGCTTTTTAAACCCAATTTAGTGAACTTGGTCTCGTTTAGAAGAATTTTTAAAATTTTTTTCAGGTGTATAAACTATTGTCACACTTATTCACAAACGCCGCTAGAGGGCGTCAAGGTAAAAAATAACTTATTTTATAAAATTTTTTTAAAATTTAAATACAAGATATATACCTTTATATTAAAAAAAAAAAATCCCAACGAAAGGGGAAAACCGCAATTTAAATTTTTTTTAAACGAATATTAGCAAAAATATAAATACGACATAGAGACGTAATGTTTAACGACACAATGTTTTCATAATTTCTTTAGGTAAAAGTTAAATTTATAGATTTTTACAAAATTTAATAATACTAAAATTTTTACTTATTTGAATCCAACCTATTAAACAGATTTTTTAATTAGTATAACTTTCGGGAAAATTTTTTAGAAAAACGACCAAGAGAAATTACTGGAAATTATTTTCAAGTCTGTGGGATGGCCCTAGGGGGGGAAGGTAACGTCAAAACATAAAAAAAACATTTCTTAAAAATATCAAAAAAGTGTGTCAATATGGTACTATTTATTCTTTAATGTTTTCTAAACAAAAAAGCTTCAGGTGTATTTTGTCAGTTCTAAAATGTGGTGGGGGGGAAAGGGTTAAGTTTTAATTATAAAAGTGCTAATTACTGGTTTGCTTTAACCAAATTTAGGAACTTGGTCCGTTTTTGAAAGATTTTACATTATTTTTAGGTTTATAAACTATTCACTCATTTTAAAACGCCGCTAGAGGGCGCGGTAAAAACTAACTTATTTTACGATTTTTTTGAAAATTTAAATACAATGATATATACCTTTTTACATATTTATGTAGAAAAAAATCCCAACAAAACGGCAAAAACCGCAATTTAATATTCTTTCAAACCGAATAAAATAAAAATATAATACGACATAGACTAACGACACACAATTTTTTACGGGGGTTTTTTTTAATTTAAAATTTAAAATTTAGAAATTTTTACAAAATCTAATGCTTACAAAATTTTTACTTATTTTAAACCTTTTAAGAATTAGACAACATTAGATAATTACCAACCTATTACTGTAATAATCCATAGAGCGTGGTCCCTTATCAAGTTAGCTTTAAAAAAAAGATGTGAAATGCAAAAATTCAATAATTTTTATTTCAAAATATTATTTTTAGGGGGCTAGTGTTCTTTAAATGCCTTTGTTGGTTTAAAGAAGCAGGATATTTTTTTATTTAAAATGTTCAAAATGCGACTAGCTGCAAGGCTGTATGCATTGAGATATCCTCAGAGACGCGGTACGGCAGCCCGCAGCAGAAGTTCTTTTTAGCAAATCGCTTTCGTACCACGGGGTGCCCCCCCCACACCGCAGAGCCGAGAACTGAGGAAAATGTCACAACGTTATAGTTTCAGAGTTTAACCCCAAGAAAAAGGGTTTTTAAAGAAAATAAACAACATTAGATAATTACCAACCAAATTAAAAACCCATGATTTCCCTTATCAGTTAGTTTTGAAAAAAAGGATGCTATCAAAAAGGCAACAATTTTTATTTCAGAATTTATTTTTATTTTTTTGAAAATCGTGGATTTTAATATTTCAGCATCCTTGTTTTAAAGCAAAACTTGAAAAGGGACCACGCCGATGGATTATTAAATCATAGGTTGGTAATTATCTAATGTTGTTTATATCGTTAAATGATTCAAATAAGTAAAAATCATGCAGTATGTCATTAAATTTTGAAAATCTTATTAATTTTCCCTAAAGAAATCGGCCTAGTAGAAAACAGTTGTTAAATGCATTGTCTCTATGTCGTATTTATTTTTTGCTAATATATTCGGTTTAAAAAGAGATATTAAATTGGGTTTTCGCCGTTTGTTGGGATTTTTTTCTTATAAATATATAAAAAGGTATATATCATTTAAATTTTTCAAAAATTTTATAAAATAAGTTTTTTTACCTTGACGCCTCTGGGGGTTTTGTGAGATAAGTGTGAAATAGTTTATACACCTAAAATAAGTTTAAAATGCTCTTCTAAACGAGACCAAGTTCACTAAATTCTTAGCAAACGGGGGTTAGCACTTTTAAAAAAACTTTAACCCCCCACCACTTTATTTTAACTGACAAAATAAAACCAAATTCTTAAAAAGTTATTTTTATGTTTTGACGTTCTTACGCCCCAGCGACTACCCACAGACTTGAAGATAATTTCCAGCAATTTCTCTTGGTCGCTTTTATCTAAAAAAAAATTTTTCCCGAAAGTTATACTATTAGTTTCTGAGATATAGCCGACTACCTCTCAGTGGAACACCCGGACTCCAGAGGATCACTCTCTAAGCAATTCATCCGAATCTAAGAAAGGCGCAAAATTTTCAAAAAGGTTTTGGAAAGCTTTTTCTTATTTATTTTTGAAAAAAATCCCCAAAAAACTATATATTGAACATACTTTTTCAGACGATATGGTGATCGTCGGACCATCTAAAAGATTTTATTAGGTAGGTAGGTAGGTAGGTTTTAGAGGGGTAAAACCTTCCACCGCGACCGATCGGTCTATTGTGGTCACACCCTTATTTTCTCCCCCCCAGACCCCGACCTAATAAATCTGATGATCCTGTTGGGAGAGAGATCTTTTTACCTCCCCGGCAACAAGGTCATTGGGCCCATGATTGCGAATCTTTGTCGTGCCATTGCTGGGCACGAACACGTATGTGTTCTGCCGATTTCTCTCCTAACATCGGGACTCGGCGTCTTCCGCTAGGCCGATCTTGCATTTTTTTTTAATCTGAGTGTTCCGTGTCCCGTCCCACTAGAGTTTTGGGTACCCTTGATTGCTCAGTAGTTTGACAGACATTGTTGTCTGGTGGTTTCTAAGGCCTTCGAGGCTGAGACCCGAAGTCCATGCCAGTATCGAAGATTTTCTCTTTGTGTGCAAGCTGATAGAACTGCTTTGCCGTCATGGAAAATGACTGGCCGGCCCTGATTTTGTTTCCCCCCCTTTGGCAAGAAGTCTGCGGATTCATTATCCTCTAGGTTTGGTGTCCAGGTATCCAGTGTAACCTTATTGTTTTGAAAGCCTAAGAGCTGTTTAGATCGGAGAATATTATTTTAACTACCTCCGCTTGAAATATGGTTGCGAAAGTACCCAGGCTAAAGGAAAACTGCCCTCGGCCTCTGTCCATATATTCCAGCTCCAACACCGTCCTGGTTTTGAGCCATCGGTGTACCAACAGATGTCATCCCGGAGCATCGTTTTTCGACTCCAGTCCTCCCTTTGTGGGTAGACTACACTGTAGGGCCGGTTGTATGGTTGCTGTCACAGGTCAGGAAATTCCTGAGAGACTGGTGCTCTCCATATGACACGCCTGCGGTTTGTTACTGACCGCTTAATAGTCTGTAGGCCGCCCACCTTGCCCTCTCCGATTTTATTAGGACACGCTTTGAAATAAATTAGAACGCAAAAAAAAAAGTGAAGAAAATTTTTTTAATTTTGGTCTAAAGTAATTTTCTGTGTTATTTTTTAAAAAAATTCGTTTTTTTCCTTTTTGTAACTTTTTTTAAAATATATATATATATATATATATATATATATATATATATATATATATATATATATATATATATATATATATATATATATAATAAATTTTTATAAACAATGGTATTAATCCTTTTTAGTTATTTGATTAAAAAAATAAAACTTTTAAGAACTTCTTTAAAATTAAAACCTAACTCTTTTTTGTTATTTACGTTACTTTTAATAAAAGCACATTCGGTTTTATCGGAAATCTTTACCCTCATAAATATTAGGGGTTATAA
>JAHBCN010010755.1:0-30756 GCA_019359885.1 Listronotus oregonensis | reverse complement strand
CAATACGAATTTCATCTTAAAGAATCCGCAGCAAATCTCTTATTTGTTTTACATAACTGAAAAAAACTTCAAGAACTTTTTGACGCATTTAAAAGAAGTCTCTTTTGGAAACGCAGGGTCATATTCTTAAACCATTTATTTATAATAAGTTTCTTGGTATAGGTTTTTTCTTATATATATATATATATATATATATATATATATATATATATATATATATATATATATATATATAAATATATTATATATAATAAATGGTCAAAAAATATCAAAAAACCGCATCTACCGCATTACACAAACACGAACACGAAACAAAACAAACATACCTTTAACTTTGCAGAAACAAAATTATCAGATTTTGATAAAAACTACCATTAATTAACCGTAAAGGAAATAATTTATATAAAAAAGTAGCAATTGCGTAAATAACAAAAACACATTGACAACTTAAGCCAAGTATACCACAATTTAATCAAATAGTAAAAAATAGTCACATTAGGACAAAAAAATTGGTTGTTTAAATCATAAAAACCTCATACCAAGAAAGAATCAACTTATTTATAAATATATATATATATATATATATATATATATATATATATATATATATATATATATATATATTATATATATATATATATATATAGATATACAGTATAATATCTTCTTCCAACGTGGCAAACAATCGAAAGAACTAAGATACACAAAAAGTGTATATTATTTCCCTAAAATTTCCATCCACAAACAAAATGTTTGTTTCCAAACTTTAATAATTCCTTATTAAAACTGTTTAAAAATAGTGTTTTATTTGGCGACACTCATTCCAGGAAAAAAAACAATACAAATAAATGAGTCTAGCATAATATGCAAATAAAAATTTTATTTATTTAAATTACCATGCGGTGCATACTTCAAGTTCTTTTTTTTATTATAAAATAGAATAAATTGATTCAAAAAATCCACCCACAACTTTCCCGTTAAAGGTTAACAGGTCAAAAATTTACAACATTGACAACATTTTCACTTTGAAACCATAAAAGATAACATTTCAGCTGCATACATGTGGGTTTTATTGTGGGAGAAAAGCGGAGGAAAGATGTGTGGGTATATATATTATGGCAGTTATCATATTCGATATCTCAAAGAAAAACTTTGCAATGACGTCTGTTTTCTATTCACTAACTTCTTTTAAGTCTTTCTTGAGCCATTTTTTTACGTAAAATAATTTTAGTCTGCCCTTAAAAGCTATTATATTGTGTCATTAGGGTAAAATGTAATGTAGTTAATCTTAAAAAAAAAACATAAGATAGCAATTTAATAATACGAAGATTGTGGTTACTAACAAAAAAATTGTTGTATTTCTTACAAAAAACAAAAACAAAATGTTTTACCAGTCAACAGGTAATTTATCTTCTTAATAAAGCTTGCAAGAAACATTTATTTACAATACACATTTTTTTGCATTTTGTAAAATTTTAAACAACACAGTTTTTTTCTACAAAGAAAAGATCATTGCGACGATAAAACGAGGAAGAAAATGTTGTAATATAAATAAATGTCTCTTGCAAATAAATAACACAAAATAAAGGCTTAAAATCAAACGTTTATTAAGTAGATGAATTACCAGTTGGTCAAACAGAAATTTGTAGATATCAACAAACATTGTTGTTACTATGCATTTATTATCGATTGCTACCTTTTATTTTTTTTATAATTGCTTAGATTTGGTGTTGTCAAAATATTTTATACTATAACACAAATAATATTTTAAAAAAACATTATCGCCATTGTTTGCAAAATATTTCGGTAACACTTTTATAAGAAAAACTGACAAAACGCATTGATGAGGTGTCGGCCTGCGTTCCCGAATGTAATGGTATTTTTTTAAATATTTTTTAAACTGCTTAGTGGCAAGTCAGGTATCGTAAAAAAATTATGCATTAAAAATTCAAAAATGACTGCCATATAAAAATCAAAAGTTTTGGTTACTAACTGACAAACAAAAAACATCGGAAAAAAAATTGGTGGCAAAATGTTCGTTGCCAAAAAGTGTCCTAATAATGACATAGCTTAAAACAAATAAATTACAGGCAAAAATTAAAGGGAGATAACGATTTTAACCTTGTAACTAATACCATCAAAACTAAATTTCTTGTAAGAAATTTAACAGCACCGTCAAAATCAACATTATATCCTCCAAAACTTTACCCGTTTAAACATTTATCTATTTTGTATACTTAATGAGTATTTCATTAGACGAATAAAAAATTTTTTTTCTGGATTTTTTTAATTTATTAACACACTGTTCAACAATGTAACGGAAATTTTATTTTAAATAAAGTTATCCGTTAATTAAATTAAGTCTAAAATACATAATTTAAAGGTAAGATAAATTTTTTTTTGTTTTAGATTTTTGTTTTTGAAGTTTACTTAACACACTGTTCAAAAAAAATTAACGGAACAATTTTTAATAAACTTTTAAAATATTAGCTTGGTGTTATTAGCCAAAAAGGTTGTATAGCTTAAATTAAAGTTCTTGTAAAAATAATTTGGGTAATAGGAATTATAAAGGAGATATATTATATTTGACAATTTGTTATTGGTACCTTTTTAATTTGTAAGTTTTTTCTTAGGAATAAATGATTAATGAAATGACACATTTTTGGATTTATTGGGGGAAAATGTGAGTATTTTAAAATATGTAAGCTTAATCTAATTCGTAATTTTTTTGAGCAATGGATTATTAAATTACCTTTTTATTACGAAAAACTATCGAAAAATGAAAACGAACCAATAAGATGTACCATAAACAAAATTTTAATTTTATGTCATATTTTCTTGTTTTAATTTAAATTAGTTTTTTTTTAACTTTTTTAGGATTCTTCGAGATAAATACACAAAATGGCTATTTTAGATTTTTTTTTAAATATAAATAAAGTCACAAGTATGGCCGCCCCATTCAGTCCTCCTTAGATATACCCATACAGTTGTCCTAAAACAAAAAGGTGTCTTGACTTACTTTATTTTCTAAAATTAGATAAGGAGTACCTACGTGACATGCTATAATATGTTTCACTTAATAAAGGGTTAGGATCCCAAGTTTTGAAAACAATTTAATCAAAAAAATATTCCTTTAACATTATTGTTCAAAGTTTTCTTTTATTTGTTGTCTGCTGCTATATTTTTAAACTAAAACATCATTATCTATTCAGAACTGGGCGCAAGAAAATTAATATAATTTTAAAAGGTTAAATCAATGAAAAGTTTAAGAAATTTGGCAACGCGAACCTGTTTAAGGATGTGATTATTTAATTCATTGTACGTCAATAAATTAGTAAATGATTAATTACTTATTAGATAATAGTTGACAGCAAAGAGGACGTAAACGAAAATTTAGAATATACAAGTTCTGTAATGAAAAAACAATACTAAATTATATTTTTCCAAGGCATTTATACACAGGGTTTTCGAAAAAATGTAAGAAATCTCCCGGATATAAAAAAACACATAAAAAAATGCTATAAGTTTATATATAAACTTTTTTTGTATAGACAGAGCTCTTCTTCGGAGATATTGGCTTCCAAAGAGCTCTAATGAAATTAAGTTTTTTAGACATAATTATTAAAGCACCAGGTATATTTCACTTTAAGATGTAATAAGTAGTGTTGTGCTTAGTTGTGGTTCAACCTAGAGAAAATGTCTCTTTCATCTTCAACCCGACAGAACTTAAGAGACTTACAGTGTAAATATAGTAACGTTTTTTTGAAAACGGTTAGGATTAGTGACATGAATGAGGAGTACTTAATCTTAACTTAATAATTAAAGGTAAGGGCGTAAAAAAGAGGGTCATGAGTGTCACATATCCGTTGTGAGTAATTCACAACATTTTCTTTGATAGTATTTTGAAGAGTCTTACTTGGTACAACACCTTATTACAATAAAATTGAAATATACCTGTTGATTCAATTATTATGTCTAAAAAATTGTGTTTTTTATATCTGGAAGATTTCCCATATATTTTCAGACATCCTGTATAGGTTACATACTGTAACAGCAAATATACCATCACCCATTAGTTGGTCTTTAAAAATTTTGGAATTTTCGAATACTTTTAAAGCTAAACCCAAAAAGTAAGATGTTCTATTTTGTATACAACGACACAACCAGGCATTGACTTACAGTCTAAACAAAGCTACATTTTGCAGAAATTTTATTTTTTAAATTAACTTAGTTATCAATTTTTTAAATTTTCTAAAACCTTTTTTTTTAAATAACTTGTAGAAGAAAATATTTGATGAAAATTATATAATTCTACGTTTTATTAAAAGAGAATTTGTATTGATTTTTTAATAGGAGAAGTAATTGTATTACATTTTTTTTATCTTGGGAAGTCCACGAAGGCTAAGACCAAAGTACTAACGTACCGTGGGTGTCTTAATTCATTTTCACCGATATGTATTAAAAATAGTCATAAACCTTCTTCTTCTTCTTCTCTGGGAGCCGTCTTGATTCACTTTCGGAGGCAGCGCAGCCTCTTGGGATTTTTGTGCCTAATCTACCATTATTTTTTATACCAATCCTCCCATTGATTGATTGATTGATTGATTGATAAAGTAAATACACAAGTTGAGGTTTTGTCCGCCTCGACACTGCAGCCTACAGGGCTTGTTGTATCTCTTGTGTATTTGTTTCAGTTAAAAAGGTTTGACACCTTAGACAGGTGTAGTAGCCCTTTACTGTTCTTTCTGGTCTCCAGCCTCCTGGTGGTTAGTGTCCACCATGAGGTTTTGATTTGTTCTCCAGTATGTAAGTGCAGGGCACTCATATATGATGAGAGGCTGTCTCTTCCTCTTCGTCACATAGTCTGCAAATGGGTTCTTCTCTATAGATGCCCATAGTGTCATATGTTTTCTTAGGGTGCAGTGTCCGGTTATTAATCCTGTCATATCCTAATCTGGTTCCTATTTAGTTTTAGTAAACCCCGGTCAATGCTTTCTGATGGTGAGTCCAGCATTGATTTATGTGATTTTGCCTTTGAATGTGGTTCAGTATGACTGATGTTGTGTTTGAATCCACGAACCGAGGCTTTTGGTATTCCAAAACAGGGTTTAGGACCCACAAACATTGCTGCGGAGCCTCGCCTGGCCAGGAGTCTGCTTTTTTATTGCCCTGTATTCCTTCTGTGTCCTGGCACCCAGGAAAGTGTAACTTTGTTGTGGGTTAGCCAGGTTTAGGAGGCATTGCAGACAGTTCCAAACCAACCTTGAGTTGACTTGTTGGGATGCCAAAGCTTTTATGGCCGCTTGACTATCAGAGAAGACAGTAATGTCCCTGCCCTTATATCTCCTCCTCAAGTTTCTCTGCAGACAAAGTTCAATGGCATATATTTCCCCCTGGAAAACAAGTGGCATATTTCCCAGGGAAGCATAAGCATTGAACCTGGGTCATCCATGTATTCCTGCGCCGGCTCCATTGTCAGTCTTGGATCCATCGGATATACCAAATCAAATTCTGAGACTGACCAGAGATCGCTCACTACCGCCCCAGGTAAGCTGGGTTTTTTATGGTCTGTGTGTATTTTTCTGTTTTGGCATTGTATCACCGCCCATCTCAAATATTGGGTTTGTGATACTGCTCGTTATTCTGGGTGTCCTAGGGGGAGGCCCAGAGCACCAGTTGCCGTTACATTTCAGCCTGTATGCTCCCAATCCTCGCCTCCGCCTTAATAATTATACCAAGAGGGGAGGCTAGTAGGGTTTCCCTGGCTGCAGTTTGGGGTGTTTAATAGTTCTTTTGATAGTAAGTAATGCTGGAGTTTGGATAACCCAGCTCTGCTTTCTCTTCCGTATTTTGGCCACAGATAGTTGAACTGTAGGTTATCATGGGTCTTTTTCCACAGCAGTGTACAACCAGTGTACTATGCGTGGCTGAAACCCCCCAATTCTTCCCACAGCTCTTTGGTAGCCATTAGAGATTTTTTTTTTTAAATTAATCACATTCTGCATATGTGGATTCCAGGTTAGCTTAGAATCCAGAGTTAGTCCAAGGTACTTTACCTCCTGGACATAGCCGAGTGTGGTACCGAAGAAGTGAGGAAATTTTAAATCATCCAGCTTCCTTCGTCTAGTGAAGGGTATTAGCGAGTTTTGCCAGGATTAACAGTAAGGTTTTCCTTGTTGCACCATCCCTCCACAATTCTCAGTGCCCTTTGCATAAGCTCCGAGGTTGTTTTGTTATGCTTCCCCCACGACAAGTATAGTGATGTCATCCGCATACCCCATCCTCCCATTAATCTTGTTACTTCTACAAGTCTGTATAACCCCGAGACTGGTTAGTTGATATATTCATGTGGGCTCATTTCCGGTTGCCCAAATAATGCCTGTCTTTTGTGATTCAATGCTTCACATTCGCACAGGATATGGTTGGCTGTTTCTTTCGCCTCCTCGCATATTCTGCAACCTGGGTCCCCATTGTATGAGTCTATCTTGTGTAGGTGTCCTCTTAGTTTATCACACCCTGTTAGTTACTTTTATGCGAAGTCTTTTCCTACTTTGTATGAGTAATTCTTTTTTCATTCTTTTGGATGGGCCCCTTATGAAGCTTTTTCCATGTTTAATTTTACTGAGGTTTCCCCAGTATTCCTCATGTTTGTTTCGGATCCATTCCCTGGTTTGCCCTGGTGCTGTGGTTTTGGTCACTCCAAGGGCAGGTTCGGGTCCAAAGTATGGTGTGGATGATGTCTTGCAAGCTCATCCGCTTTTTCGTTTCCTTCTATTCCCGAATGTCCTGGTACCCACAAGGCAGTTACTCTGTTGCGTTCTTTCAGGACTTCCAGTTTTTTTTTGGCATTCCCATGTCAGCTTGGACGTTACCTTGAGGTTTACTAGTGCCCCCAGTGACGCTTGGCTGTCTGTTATTATGCAGATCCGCTGGTTTTTATAAGCCCTCCTGTTATTTTCTTTTGCACAGTGCAGTAAAGCATATATTTCCGTTGTGAATTCCGTGAGAATTGTGAATTCCTCATTTTACTGTATACGCTAGACTTTAATAGACGATTTATTTTAGGGTTCAGACATTGCATGTATTTATTATTAATTTTTTCAGTTTTGGTTTTAATTAAAATAACAAATTTCGTATACAAATTTAAATAAGTCTGCTCTTACTAAAAGTAAATACGAAATCAATTATTTTTACCCTTTATCAAAAAAGGAAAGCGTTAAAGAACAAACTAAAAAATTAGGTGTTTCAGTAAAAATTCCTAAAAAATCAATAATAAAAATGTTTTCCACATGTTGTTTCACCTTTTTATACACTATAATTTATTTAACAGTTTGACAGCATTAAAATCATCATAACTGGCCGTATAAACCTATTAATATGGTAATTATCCTTTATTAAATCTGAAAATTACCATTATAACTAAAATTATCCCTAAACAATGTCAATTCATAAAAGCATAATTCACTTGGCCGACGCATAAATCTATTAATTTGCGTCAAACTAATTTTCATCCGCTTGTTTAATCTCTATTCTCTTTTGACGCGACATAAACACGACATCGTAAGTATTATCATAAAATCAAAACCAGATAGTTTATTTGTACAGTACAATGATTAAGGCAAAATATATTTGTATTTAAAATTTATTACCTTCTACTCTATTTAAAAAGTGAACCAAAAAAGAGAGATTTTTTTAAACACCGGCAACTCCGACAGGTATTAATAAAATGCAACGTGTAAGTGCTTAAAATTTTATCTTGGTTTAAACTTGTGCAAAAAACGAAGGTTAAATATCCCTCCAGTAAAATCTCCAGGTAAGGGGTGCATTTGGAGGCTACCATCGAGAAGTTTTAGATCATTTACAAATATATGTGGTCTTAACTCCAACGTAAAATCTAGTTACCATTATATTCAATCTTCCAAACCCCACATACTATTTCTTACCGAAACTTAAATAAGTTCCAAAACATCCACCAACCACCTTCTTGTCCCAGGTTACGACCTCATTTTATCTTTTTGAGCCCGTGAAGGCGTATGTGCTTACGTTCGCAACGACCTGGGTTGTGCTAGAGTGTCTAACCTTAAATCAGGTAGACCTGATAGTCTTTGGCCTAAACTAACCTTTAGATTTTCTACCAAATTTATCTGCTCTTTGTACCGGTCCCCATCTGACAATTCCCACATCGAGTTCTTTGACTTCTTTTCACTAAAGATCGACACTAATTCCCAGTTTCTATTGGCGGAAGTAATCATCTTTGGGAATTTTAATGTTTACAACAAGGACTGGCCAGGTTCTACAAAAACGGAAAAAAGGCAGAGCAACCGAAACGTCCGCAATTAGTAAGTCGCTCACCATTCAATTATTGGACCTCCCTACTTTTCTAGGGTTTTCTAGATCTTTTTCCTCCTTCCTCTCCCGAACTTTACCCGGCATCAGTAACTGCTTCCCTTGGGTGTTCAGATCATGGCTTGGTCACCGCATCATACTCTACACAACTGAATACATCCTACCTGCTTTTCTACTCACGATCCTTGGGCATTGGGGCCTATATTTTCCATACAAAAAGAACCCCAAAACTTTTAATCACAAACCATGGTTTTCTTCATTCTGTGACAAAGTCATACTTTTAAAAATCTAAGCCCGCAAAGGGTTTTTCCAAAACTCTAGTCCCGAAATTTAACAGGCTAGCATCCAAGCAAGCAATCACTATAATTAAACTATCTCAGAAGCCAAAAACCGTCTTAACAATCGGATAAAAGATAAAGTCCTCTCTTGCTTGAATGGCAGTAAATTCTTTTGATCCTTTGTCAAATATATTAATTAATAATATTGCATAAAATATTATCTACCCCTAAACTTTGAAGATGTAATTGTTTCTGCCGCTAAGGAAAAGCCAAACTATTTGCCAAAAGTCAAACAAATCAGCGTATTCTTTCTTAAGACCAAAAAATCGTCTGAGCTGGATAACATATCAGCAATCGTCTTAAAAAAATGTGCTTTCAAGCTTGCACCCATCCTAACTCGCCTCTTTCAAATCTCTTACGACACGGGCATTTTTCCGGATAGCCGGAAAGCTGCACGTGTGCAACCTGTCCCCAGGAAAGGATGAAAAACTGTCCATTCTAGCTATAGACCAATATATCTTCTTTCAGTTGTTTTGTAAGTTAATGGAAAAACTTATTCATTTCCAAATTTTAAGGTATTTGGAAAACACAAAATTTTACATGACAGACAGTATGATTTCATCACAGAAGATGCACAGCTGATTTTCTTTCCTTTGTCTTACACAACTGAAACAAGTCAATTAAGTTTCTTGGTGAGTCCCAGATCGTTACCCTTGACATATCCAAAGCTTTTGATCAGGTCTGGCATGATGAGCTTCTTAACTAACTTTCTTTCTACCATTTGCCACCTAACCTTTGTTCTTGGCTCTTCAGCTTCCTCTCTAATAGACGAATATCAATTATTGTAGATGTTGCAGCTTCTACCAAAGTATTGCAAGATTGCCCCAGGGCTCAGTACTGGCACTCACCCTGTTTCTTCTTTACAGCAACGATTTTCTCTCTTCATAATCAATCCTATTTAAAGTTTTGCTGACAATAGTACCTCCACTCTAAAATTCAATTTATTAAGCCAGCCAATATAACTGATGTGGAAAACAAGCGTAAGTCAATGCATATATCTCTTTAACAAGACCTTAAACTAATCTTGGATTGGGGCGTCAAAAATCTTGCCCAGTTCAATGTCTCCAAAACACAGTGTTTGCTGTTACGAAAAAAGTTTGCAAATGCTAATTCGTTACATATGAGCGGCCAAGTTTACATAAAAAAGTTTTAAAACTGACACGCTGCATAAGTTTGAAAATACATCTTTGCCTGGCAAAATAGCGTCTTTTAACAATTTTTTAGACTATTACAAAAAATTAATCCAAAATTATTAATGGCTAAGCAATTTTATATAAAAAGCCATTACTACACATTACCAGCTAACACTGTCAAGAAAAAAACCTATTAATTTCTATGAACCTCCCCCAGAATTTTCGATGACGCGTAAAAGCGTCAAGCGTCGTTGCTGTAGGCGTCGTGGGCGTCAGCGCCGAATTTTACCCATTGACGGAAAATGTGGATTAGGTGAAAAAGTTCGCACGGTAGAGAAGCAGTTTTGATAAATTGTTATTTTGCCCGACTAAAAGTGTAAATTTAAAAGGTGTATCATATATCAACCAGTAATGAAAATATATATACACAATAAAGTGTACAATATATTTACAAGTAATGATAATAGAATATTGGTGTATTGTACATCACTCTGTTTAGGAAATGTTTTATTAATATATTTTTGGACATAAAATGTTTTAAAAATATTTTACCTTTTATTTTTAAAATAGCACACCTACAAAATACAAACTGTCAAGTGAACTTGCACACTAATAACATGTGTTTTAAATATCGCGTCCTTTAAATCAGAACCAAAATTATTCTAATTTGAATATTAGTAATGTATACAGAGTCATCTAAAGAGGGCCAAAAAAGTGAAATGGCCTTCTTGCGTATTTTTTTACCTAAATCCTAAATAACTTTTAAGAAAATAATTTAAATTAAAACAAAAAGGAACGACGTAAAATTTTTAATTTTTTAATGAAACACTACATTTATTAGCGCTTTCTAATCGTAATATTATTTTGAATAAAATTTAATTTATAAATATTTCTGATGTTTAGGAATTTCTGATCGGTAAGTGATTGCTTACCGTTCGGGAGTCGGTAAGTGTTCACTTACCGCCCATTTATTTGTAAACATCAACTTACATATATATTTTTTTGACCATTAACTAACAAGAAATTATAATTTTTACCAATTGTAGTAAAACAACACACAAATATTAAAAGAGTATTTTCGCGGCACTGCAATCGATATTACAAAAAAATATGGTTCGCAAATCTGTTTGCTGGTGCTGATTATGCACGCCGGACCATGTATGTGAGGTACCTATATTAAAAAAAACTAAAGAAGGCAATTTTCTACCACAAGTAACTGTAGTAACTTACATTGATGTAAAATTAAAAAATTACTAAGATTAGTCTTATAATGATATTTTTTTGTAACTACAATATGTAGAAATTTAATGAATGTTAAACTTATTTTAGACACAACTGGGTGTAAAATTCTCTTACCAATACCACGCGATGTTACATTAAATCCGAAAATGTTTTCTCGCTCATAAATGTTTTTTGAAAATTATCCCCCGTCTTCGACTCTGTATATTTTTTAAAGCATTCATAAGCACTAAAAATTTTCCGGAAAGAATTTAACCTCAAACTTAAAAACAAACACAAATGTAGAAAACATAAAATGAAATCGATATTTCTTGGGGAATAAATACACTGCCCCAAAATAGGATCCTAGGTTTACAAAATAAAGAGCATTTAATTGGAATTAAGTGAAGTCTTATATTGTTTTGCTGTCTGGGCTGTTTCCCCTTGTCAACAAAAGTTATCTATTTCTTTTATTTTTAGCCAAAAAGGGTGGGCTAAGCTATAAAAATATATCTTCTTGGTATAAAGATATCCGGTTGTGCGACTAGACTTGATAGTTACTTTTTAAAGCGATTTTTTTTAGTTACTAAACAATTGTAAATGTGCGTGTTTTACATGCCTTTATTTAGAATATTTCATGTTTTAAAATTTAACTTAACATACAAGGCTGGGTATTGATAGAATAACAAAAGTCATATTTTCATAATTTTTGCTCTTACTGTATATTTATTTTAAATTAAAAAACGCCAGAATTGGTTTTTCTTTATTTTTTATTATTTATTATAAAAAAGCTACTTACTTTAAGATACTAAACAGCAATACACAGGCTGTCCGGGACATACCTTTACAAAATTGTTTAGTAGAGGAGGTGTTGAAATGTTAGAAATCCTTAATAAAAACAAAATAATGCATTAACAAATTCGACATTTTCATCAGCCTTTCAGTTATAACACAAAATCCTCATAAAACTGCTATATTCGCTTCCCATTATTTTGATCATAATCGAGCTCTCATTTTTCCGGATTTAGACCCTTATATAGACGGAAAAACATTTAGGAAGTTTCGCATAATACTCCTAAAAGTGGGCGGAAAATTTTAAAATTTCTAGATAAATCTTAAAGTGTTTTCGTCTATTTATGAGTTTAGAAAAAATATTATGAAAACATTTTGGAAACGAAAATATTTATTAAATATAATATATATATATATATATATATATATATATATATATATATATATATATATATATATATATATATATATATATATATATATATATATATATTATATATATATATATATATATATATTATATATATATATATATATATATATATATATATATATATATATATATATATATATATATATATATATATATATATATATATATATATATACAGGGTGTAAAACTATGATGCTCATCATAGGTTTTTCTACGAGAAATAAAACGAGTTGGGGAAAACTTTAGCACGGACATATGTGGGTTATCCATGAGGAGCATATTTTAAAATTATTTTAAAATATACAGGATGACCAAAAAAAAGGAAAATATCAAAGTTATATTTTTTCTTATGGAACACCCCATATTTTTTTATATTTTTAGATACTATAGACCAAATAAAGGTGAGTTATTGTTATATTTCCCTATACCTAAAACTGACCGTTTCTGAGAAATTTGAGAAATTTAGAGAAATTTAAAAATACAGACCGTAATTTAAAATTATTTACATCCTGTAACATATAACTAGCTGTTGTAATTAAATTATTTGTTTAGCCCAAGGCTCTTAAGTTAACCATTACTATATATATATATATATATATATATATATATATATATATATATATATATATATATATGTATATATATATATATATATATATATATATATATATATATATATATATATATATATATATATATATATATATATATATATACAGGGTGTAAAAGTATGATGCTCATGATGGTCGGGCGATAGAGAGCTCAAATAGTCGAAAAGCCAAGAACATATGACAAAAGTTGATTGTTTTCGAAATATGCCCTTTCAAGTTTGAAACATGGAACAAATGGGCAAACGCTCTTCGAAGCAGGGGTTCACTCGAACGTTGTTGCGAAGCTTTTTACACGTTTACACTTTAGCGAGATGTTCATTTATTTACATACAAATACAAAAATTACTTCCTGAGAACATTTTAATATTAATTTAAGTAAAAACAATCAATACTGTTTGGTTTTTATTTCTGTAATTAAAAAGTCAATTGTACTCACCATAAGAATAAAGCTTAACATTCATTTTAAGAACACAATTAATATGCTTTAAACAACATTTCTTTTGTTTTGTTAGTCAAGATTTTCTGGTCGCACACATTCCAGCTCATCAGTCTTGTAGGTACACTGCATTATGTTTGTCTTGACTTAGAACATACCGGCATATTTTTCCCGATTCAAAACAAACAAAAATATCGTGACCGGATCGGGAAGCTTCTTTGTACGACTGACTTCGCACAAAGGTATCGCCTGTTGCCAATTGTTTTTTTAATTTTAACTGGGAGAACAATTCGTTAAAAATCATTAATTTTTTTTTATTTGTAGACTAAAACATTTAAAATTAAGTTTATTTTATTATCAAATGAATCTACTGATAAGCGATTAAGACAAAAGTTTCCAGTTGTTACGGTTTACAGAAATAACTGCTTTCAAAGTACGACTTTAACATCGTTTAGAAAAAATCTGTCAAGTTTTGACATATATGTCATATAAACTTTTCGACTTATTTTTGAGCTCCACTGTCGCCCATTGTAAGCCGATGAGACATAGTTTCTACACCCTGTATATATATATATATATATATATATATATATATATATATATATATATATATATATATATATATATATATATATATATATATATATATATATATATATACAGGGTGTAAAACTATGATGCTTTGATAATAAAATAAACTTAATTTTAAATGTTTTAGTCTACAAATAAAAAAATTAATGATTTTTTAACAATTGTTCTCCCCAGTTAAAAATTAAAAAAAACAATTGGCAACAGAGCGATACCTTTGTGCGAAGTCAGTCGTACAAAGAAGCTTCCCTGATCCGGTCACGATATTTTTGTTTGTTTTTGAATCGGGAAAAATATGCCGGTATGTTTTAAATTCAAGACAAACGTATTGCAAGTGTACCTACTAAAGACTGATGAAAACAATGTAAGTGACTGAGAAATCTTATTCTTTTAAGCAAAACAAAAAAGTGTTGTTTTAAAGCATAATTAGTTGTGTTCTTAAAATGGATATTAAGCTTATTCTTATGGTGAGTACAATTATTTTTAATTACAAATGAAAAACCAAACAATTATTGATTGTTTTTACTTAAATTTAATATTAAAATAAGGTGCAGGAAGTAATTTTTATTATTTGTATGTAAATGAATGAACATCTCCTTAAAAAGTAAACAGTGTAAAACTCTCACAACAACGTTCGAAGTGGAGACCTCGCCGCTTCGACGAAACAGACGCGGTGTTTCCATGTTTTTTAAACTCTGAAAAAGGCATATTTCGAAAACAATTAACTTTTGACTCATATGTTCTTGGCTTTTCGACTTATTTTGAGCTCCTCTCATCGCCCATTAAAATCATGAGCATCACTTTTACATTCTGTATATATATATATATATATATATATATATATATATATATATATATATATATATATATATATATATATATATATATATAACTTAAACCTTGAGCTAAACAAATAATTTAATTGAGCAGCTCGTTATATGTTACAGGATGTTGCTAATGATATGTAATAGTTGTATATATATATATATATATATATATATATATATATAACATCTAGTAGGTCAACCTTCTTAGTGCTAGTAAGTCAAAAGTAAAATTACCAATTTCCCATATTAAACAAAACGTAATTAAAACTACATAAAAAAGCTCGTAAACTTTGCAATCACAAACTTACAAAAAAGTTAAAGTATACGAGGAACTTCGGTATAAAATGATTTTATAGCCAGTTTCAAACAATTCGAAAACTCTTTAAATTAAATGCGTGATCAGAAAAAGCTCGCACGACGGTAATCTTTCTTCGGTCGAAAACTTTATATTATATTTCTACGTCACGCGAACGTTCCTACTGAATTTATTAAAGTAAAATGAACACTCTATTATTTATAGAAATGTGAAGTGTATATTTCACTCCTGGGTTATTATGACCATATCGAATTTTATCAATGGATTTTTTTAATATATCGTTGTTCTGGGCTCTAGAATAATAGTAAGACAACTAAAAGAAGGTCATTTTGCAATATTGGGGATTTTAATATTTAAATTAGCGTATTTGGAAAACCTCTAGACCTTTAGAAATGAAAACTCATTTCATTTTATAAGTATATGCACATAGTGACAAAATGTACTAAAATACGTTAGGGAGCGTTCTGGTATTACGTAACGCAATTTTTTAAGGATTTTTGATCCCCCATTCACCCCATGTAACGCGCCGTATCGTTTTTCTGTACCCTCCTCCCCGCTATTTAAACGTTACGTATCGCGTGGTTCAAGCCGCCCCTCCCGCCCCTGTAACCCATAGTACCGTTTTACAAAACCCCCCCTTCCCCCAAATGCGTTACGTTATACTTGATTTTGTTTTTACCAAAAATATAACTTGACTCACTATTATACCGAAAAGAAGACAATACTAAATTAAATAATGTTTTTGTTTTTAATTTAAGATGACCGTATTTTACACAAAAAACCCCTATGTTTACAATTTAACCTTTTTGTGTTTAATCATTTTATTATTTTTAAAAAACCATAACTTAAAACTTACATTAACTTATATTTGTTTAAATACGATTTTTATTAAATAAATAAACATCATCCGGAATATTCTAGATTTAAGGGTAATAATATACTTATAAAATGCAATAAATTTTATTTTAATTGAAAAGATTTTTCAAATACGCTAATTTTATTAAGTCTGTTCTATTTAAATATCTCAAAACTGACCTGTTTTAATTGTGTTATTCTTTTTCTGAAGCAACGATAAGTGTTTTTAGTGGGATTTTCCTTAACTGATGCTTAATTCCCTCCCACCCTTAGACAACAAAATTCCTATTTCAAAAAATAACCGTCCAACTTCGAGGCTGTTTTCAAAAGAACTCTTAAAATACGATGTTGTTATTTGCAAGGTTACGATTAATGATGGAAAATTTCCGGGAATATATATTTGAAAATATTACCGGAACTATATTATGAAACTTTGGAAATGTATAGAAATATAGGATATATAGAAATGAAAACTCAAAAACTAAACATTTAATTAAAGTTTATCATAGGTTTTACCATAAATGGTCGGATTTGGCCGGATATTTTAAGAAACGAGTTTAATTTCCGAAGTATTTAAAACCAAGCAAAAAATATCTGGCTCAAAATCTAAGTACGAATGGTATTTGGTCACACAACTGCGCGAATGAAAAAAAGGTAAAAGCAAAATAACAATGAACGACACGATTGACAGAACCGTAAACCGATTTTTTTAGCCAGTAACTTTTTCCCTTCTATTTTATAGCAAATTTCGATTTTTGACATTTCAAATGGAGTTATTTATACATATGTGGAATTGTCATTCAAAAGTTAAAACGCAAAAATCATTAATATAAATAAAAATTTAAGTACTAAAAATAAAAAGGGTACAGTGAAATTTCTAAAAAAGTAATTACACACGACCACGAGACACAAGTTGTGCAACTTGATCAAGAGGTATATCTTCGATATCATCCACACCTTTAATACTGTATTCAGCATCAATGCCGTCTTGATGTGAGTGCAATGAAACTTCTTCTAAAGCAAGCAATAGCCAACAGGCAATAATCAGTGAATCCCCGAGATCGATATTTTATTATTCATAATCGTAATAATATACGTACTTTTTGGGAAATTATTTTTCTAGTGTAAAATTTGTACTGCACAAAAGTATAAGAAATATAGGGAACCTTTGTTTTTTAGGTTTAAAACGCATTCTAATTTTTTTTCGATATTTTCCAATATCCATCTCCATGGAAATATTTCCAGTGGAAATAATTCCATTTACAACACTAGTTACTGGGAATAATCGGGAGAGCGGGATCGAGTCGGGGCATGCTGGGATTTCGTTAAAGCGCAGTAAGTTCCTGTATAGGCTTAATGGTGTTTGGTGACGAGATTGGATTTCCTGACAAAGAAATAAAAAGATTTTTTAGTGTCAGTATTGGTGGTAAATAGTCGTCGTGGTTTAAAATAAACAGATTGTTTTGAGTCACTATCAAGATTTGTAAACAGGCAAATAATTTTAACCAAATATCGAGGGAGTTCGGAAAAGTCCTGCCATTCAAAATATTGCGATTTAGAATCATTTACCTTGGGCCAAAAGGTAATAGTACAAAAGATACAGGGTGTTAAAATAAACATATTTTTTTAAATTTATATAATTAGTAATTTATTTATATAATTATTAATTTTACAATTACAGCTGTTCTTTGAATGGAATCAAGAGTGGGAGTTGTGGTAAGTTGTGGTTAGTGTGGAAGACGCCATTCCTCAGACATAAGAACAATATTTTACAAAGGGTCTGATTTCGGATATATACAGATTATACAGACTGGAAGGGGAAAAATACTTTCTTACTGGAAAAATGAATTTCAGCTTATTTAAGGTTACCATCAGCAAAATAGCCATTTTTCATGATTATTTTTTATTAGCTTATTGCAAAGCCACATGAAAATAAAGGCCAAAAATATTTTTTCGATTTTTTGGCCTCCGGGAAAAGCCTTAAAAATCAATTTTGTTGGGTTTTTTTTTTTAAAACTTGGGACAGTCCACGAAGGCTGATGCCTAAGTACCAATACCGGGGTGTCTTCAGTGTGGTGAGAGTTTGTTCAAAGGGACTTAAATTTTTGGGGATTGGGAGGGGAAGGAAAACTTCTGCGGGCAGCAGGTTCCATAGTCTTGACACTCTAGGGATAAAGGAACGAAGAAAAAGGGGAAATTCGGGGCTCTCTAACTGAACTGTAAAAGGAAAGATAAAAGTTGCACTTTCGTGTTGCTCTGTTTGGGGGCTGCCAGAGAAGGAATTATACTGGCCAACTCTTCTGAGCAGAAGCCGTAAAAAATACCTATAAAAAAAGAGCCCACGGGGGGCAAGCAAGAGAGCCTTCTGTGAGCGTTGATCATTAAAAGACGAACGGCTCTTCTTTGAATGGAGTCCAGAATGCAAATGTTGTAGGGGACGCCATTCCCCCGACATGAGAACAATATTCTAAAGAGGGTCTGATTTGGGATACAAAAAATTGGAAGAAGAAAAATTTTTCTGCTCAAGAGAAATCCAATGTTTTTGAAGCTGCCGGCTAAGGATAAAATTGTTTTGCCAGTTGAGGTTTTTCTCAAAAGTAACCCGACAAGATTAAACGACTCTTTGTTCTGCAGAACTTGGGGCTCATATGGGGATGAGCATTTGCAGACTTTTTTTGGCGGGAACATGACTGTTTTTCGTAGCATTAAAGAACAAGATTTTTGGCGCCCCAATCCAAGATAGTTTGGGTCTTGTGAAACAGATATCTGCATTGACCTGCGCTTGTTTTCGAAATCAGGTTACACGGGGCTTAAGAAATTGTGGGGAGGTACTTCGTCAGCAAACTATGAATAGGATTGATTGTGGAAGAGAGAAGATCGTTAATTGTAGGAAACAGCGGGGTGCCACACTAAACCCTGGGCACCCCAGCATTAATTTGGCAGAAGCTGGAGGAATGATCATCTACACTAACTGATATTATTAGAAAGGAAACTGGAAAGCCAAGAGCAAAGCTTGGTGGAAGACCGTAAGAAGGAAGTTTTTAAGAAGCCCATCATGCCAGATTCAAAGCTTTGGATTATTCCGACAACGATCTGGGTTCCCAAAAACCAAGGGACTTGTTCCAGTTGTGTGAGACAAAGGAAAGAAGATCAGCTGTGGATCTACTGTGACGGAATCCATATTGTCTATTATGTAAAATCTTATGTTTTTCCAATACTTTAAGATTTGGGAATTAATGAATTTTTTCCATTACTTTGCAAACAACTGAAAGAGAGATATAGTCTATAGTTGGAAGGAAGACTTTGGATCCTTTTGGGAAATTGACCGTGGCCAAATCCGGCCCTAAATTTTCTATTGGTGGAATTTCTGCTTTGTTGTCGCTTTTTGTTATTCGATACGCCTGTCATCAAATATCGATATGCGCAACATCTACAAAGTTGGCGTTTCCTAAACAGACTTGGCATCCATGTTGAATTTGATTGGTTAGGGGAGGGCGGGCTATTTAAATTACAATGATAATTAAACCTTTGGAAGGGGGGTGTTTTTTCCGTGTTATTTAGCAGGTTTTGCTTAATTGTGTTTCTACTTTTAATTTTTACACACAACATTCTTAATATCAATTGAGTGAAAATACCCTATTATAATTAGGATTGATTATACACGAAAGAGAATCGTTGATGTGAAAAACAAACATAGCTGGTACGAGTACTGATCCCTGGGGTATCCCAACATTAATTTAGTGAAAGCTGAAAGAGTGACCATCTACAATAACTAATATAGGTCAATTAGGAGAGCCAAAAACCAAGCTTAAGTGGAAGACCGTAGAAAGGAAGTCTCTTAAGAAGCGCCTCAGGTCAGACCTGGTCAAAAGCTTTTGATTTGTCCAAGCACTCATTTGGGATTCACCAAGAAACTCAAGAGACTTTTTCCAGTTGTGTGAGACAAAAGAAAAAAGATCTGCTTCGGATCATTTGTGACGAAATCCGTATTGTCTGTCATGTAAAAGTGTGTGTTTTCCTAAATATTTTAAGATTTGGGCATTAATAATTTTTCCATTACCTTATAAACAACTGAAAAAAGAAATATAGGTTAGGTTAGAGTTAGAAGGGAAAGTTTTGGATCTTTTTTAGGGATAGGTTGCACACAGAAAAAAACATATTATCAAATAGAGATTTAGATATTTTTGTTTATATTTATTTAAATTTCCTTTTATTTGAAGAAAACCACCTTAAAAGAAATATTTCAAAATGATTAATAAAATTATTTCATATCCTCAGAATATATTTTCACTTTAAAAATACAGTCTAAAGCTAAGACTTTCATGATTTTGGTTTGAACTTTTGTTCTTCAGTTTAAAATAACATATAATTTTACTTTGAATTTCAGTTACTTTTAAAATAAAAACTGGTCATTTACAATTAAAATGACATATCTTTAAAGAACGCGTCCTGTATTTCATTTAAACGGATTGCTCAATTTGAGAATATATTTGCAATATAATCTAAATATAAAATTTTTGAAATTCGGAAATTTTCCCCCGATTGGCACCGGAAACTGGCGGTGCTTGGTTTGCCCGGTCATTCTTGTGATTATAGATCAAGGTGAAGGGTATAGCTCGTTACGTGTTTTGTTTTGGGTGTTTGTGATTAAATAATGGGAGTTAAACATTTTACAACAGGGGGATGTATAGTGTTATCCAAGCCTAGGTAAGTATTTACACCATTGTTTTATGAAACTGTTTCCAAAAACCAAGGGTCGATAATCTCAATTGTCCCCAAAACAGGCATTTTTATTTGAATAAACATTGGTTTTTTTTTAAAAAATTTTAATAAAATGTTAGATATTAACGGATTAAAAACACTACTAAGTACATTGTATAAACCATTAATTTTTTACAGGCTACAGAATATGAGTACAGAGTGTGATAAAATTCAGTATACCTAACAAACAATATATACATATACCTACCTACATGTCTAATAAATTGTATATTTTTAGGCTTTATTTTAAAAAAAAGTTTATTTAATTTAAAAATTTTAAAAAACTTGGGGACTTTTTTCCCTGGTAGGGGGGCCTAAAAATTTTAGGATAAAAAACCCCCTTACTTGGCCCCACCTGTTTGAAAAAAATTCTTCAAATAAAATTTATAATAATAATACATATTTACTTGCTTTTTATATATTGTATAAGCCTGGTATTTTACCTTTTTAGTTAAATGTTTAGGAGTCCCTAGTAAAACCTAGTAACGATTTGAGAAAGTTTTTTGAATTAATAATTTAAAACACTTTTTATTTAGTTTGGCCCCTTATGTATGTATAGGAGTTAATTTACTTTTAAATTAAATTTTAACATGCATTTTATTTATATTTTATTTTTATTTATCTGTATGTTGGTATAGAAATCGATATACCCACCTATTTACTTATTACAGAAAAATGTGTTGCTTAATATTTTAATTTTAGCATTTCGAATTTTATTTTATTTTTTTAGAAAATTCGAGGAAGACCAGTTCCAGAGTTGTCCGAAGGCCTTTTAAAAAACTAATCCCGTTGGTTGGGCCTCGAATGACTGTTCAAAGAAAAAATTAAACCTTTTTTGAAAAAATTTGATTTTTTAATTTTTTTTTCGTTTTAAACCGCAATTTTTTTTGGGAGAAAATTTAAAAAGGATTTTTGGTTTCTTTTTCCAAAGAAATTTTGTAAGAACTTTTAAAGGTTTTTAAATTTTCTTCTTTTTAAAATTGAAAAAAATTAAAAATTTTATTTTGTTAATTTTAAAAAAGGGATTTTTTGTGGGTTTCCCAAAGCCAAGAATATTTTTTAAAATTAAACGGTTTTAAAAAAAAAATTTCTTTTACCGGGGGGGGTTTGGTTTTTTTTTGGTTTTATGTGTCAAAAACTGTATAATTAAAATGGATTTTTTCACACCCAAAAAATTAAAAAATTGGACTACAAAGAAAAAAAAGTTTATATTTAAAAAAAAAAACCTAATTTTGGGACTTTTAAATGATAAGGTTAATAAAGTTAAAAAAATAAAATTTTTTCAAAATTTTGGTTTTTCCGTTTTTTGGACTTTCAAATTTGAACATTTTAAACGGAGGCAAGTAAATAACTTTGCCTTAATTTAAATTTATTCCCTTTTCCAAGATCCCCATGGATCCGTTTTACACCCTAATATTTTAGTTCTAAAAATGTCAGCATATTAAACCGAACATGTTAAAATTATCAAATTAAATAGTTAATATTTTCATTTTAATATTAAGTATCACTAAATAAAACAAAACCTACTTATACCAAAGATTTGCTATAATAAAACCAAAATTTAAATATTTAATCTGAGTATATCATATTCTTAGAAATAAAAATTGTAGGCTCAGATTTAAATATGTATTTTATTTTAAATAGGGCGTAATTTTGCTTTGAGAAGTTGTGTTTTATTTTAAACATACTAACATTTCCGAATTAACTTTTCAGATTCGGTAGAATCTTCAATATAACAAAATCATATATTTATTTCTAAAGAAACTTTCGACTTATGTGAGCTACTGATATCTTCATTCTAAATCTTTATAGAACAATTTGATTCAATTGCATGATAAAAATAAATCTTTCATATGTTACAAATAACGATGTTATATTTAATTTAAATAAATTTAAATGAAGATTTTAAATTCTCAAATTAAAACAATATAGTCTTGGGGATATACAAAGCTAAGATAGCATTAAACTAATATTATTATGCTTAAATTTAGTATATTCTTTTTCCGTGCACACGTACAGCTTTTCAGCTCTCCGAAGAAATGCTCGTGGATAAGAGATTCGAAAGAAGCGAGTTAAGATGGGTGCAAGCTTGGAGCAAATTTTTTTAGGACGATTGCTGGTATGCCATCGAGCCCAGACGGTTTTTTGGTCTTAAGAGAAAAAAGGATACGCCTGGTCTGTTTAATCTTAAAAATGATACCGGGCAATTTATGAGGAACGAGGGCAACTGTTGGAAGAGAAAGATTAACGGGAGAATAAGTTGTCAGCAAATTTTTTAGCCAAAAATGCGGCTTTTCCTTTAGAGGGAGAAACAATTTAATTTTAAAACGTTAGGAGTGAAAAAAAATGTACCAAAGTTTTAACGGATGTTTTTGGCAAAGAACCAGAAGGATTTACTGCCAGTCCAGCAAGAGAGAACTTTATCTTTTATTCAATTTATTCGGTTGATAAAACAGTCTTAGGCTTTTGAGATAGTTTAATTATACCGATTTTCTTGCTTTGATGCTTGACTGCCGATTTTCAGACTAGGGTTTTAAAGAAACTTTTTTAAGCTTTGATTTTTAAGAGTCTTTGTCACAGGATTTAGAAAACCACGGTTTGTGATTTGAAGGTTTGAGGGTTTTCCAATATGTCAAACATAGGTTTTAAATCGGGGTCACTTCCCATAAAAAATGATCAATCTGTGGAGCTTTGGAGCTCCATTGAAGACCAAGACCAAAGCGCCTTCTCGCTTGCAAGACCAAGACCAAGACCGGGGTATGCAAGCACCAAGACCAAGACCAAGACCGAGGGGTGCAAGACTACGCAAGACCAAGACCGACCTGCAAGACTCTTGCACTTTTGTCACTTTTTTTAAATTATAATATTCAATTTTTGTATTCAATATACAGAGGTATTTCATACAGACATGACACATGACAAAAAATATGTCGAGAACTGCCTAAAATGGCGATTATTTTATGAGTAACGGGTTTTTTTAATAAAATAATAATTAAATCGATCACTTCGTTTTTTAATAAAATTATCTAAAAACGATAACTAGTAGATTCAGTAACATGTTTCAAAAATAATAAGATTGTGACTCAATGGTCCGACAAAGCTCGATAACTCCAAAACCGTTTACGACAGAGAAAAACTAAGAGTACAAAAGTTATAGAAGCTGAAAATTACTTACCTATTCCTAATGTTTTTTTAATTAGGTATCTAGGGATGCCACTTACTGGATCAAAAATTTCCAAAATCCAGGAAAACATTATTTTTGTGCCACACTGTAAGAAGTGGCATCATTAGATTGCTCCTTTAAACTAAGATATAAATGTAAAAGTGATGGTTTAATAAAAAATATATTTGTCATTTTATGTAGGAATACTTTTTTAATTTTTACAATTTTAAATTTCACTTCCGGTTTAGACGGAAAAGTCAAACAATGCCAAAAGTATAATGATGACGTCATTTTTGTCAAAACCGAAAATGATATTAAAAACCATCTACGTCGACATTGTACCTATATGACAGTTCAAGAATTTCCAGCATAATATACAGGGAAGCGATTTTTTTAAATGAATTTTTTGCTATAATTTTTCTATTTTAGGTTAAAAGCCATATAAGGAAGTTTTCTTGAGGTAGTGGATTTTGGAAAATTCCGAAAAAGAAAATAATTTTACATTTTACGCCCTTTTTTCTATAATTTTTGTATATTCAGTTACCATTATGAACGGTTTCGATATATCGATCTTTGTCGCACTATCGAGCCACCTTGTATATGCAGAATGTTATAAAGTATTTGTACAAACTTTGTCGGCAAATGTTTGACTAATTTGAACATAGAACGTTTATTTGAACTGAAAGTTTTAAATACCTTTTTTTTAATTAGAACCAATGTTTCATATCAGAATCATTTCAGAAACTTTCACATCTGGTTGAAATTAAAAAATTTTTTTCGCCCTCAGAGTACTCGGTATTGTAATTTTATATGCTTCTTCAAAGAAAATTTAAATATTTCCTATCACTAAAATGAAGCGCTATAAATAATAAACCCCTACATTTAAAATATCCTTTTTAATCAAATAATTTAAATGTACATGTAAGGTTAAAATTGGTATTTTTTTAAAATTTTAAAGAAAAAAAAATAGTCTCCATCTTTTTTTATTTGTAAGTAAAAAAATATATATTTTATTTAAGATTGTTTTTTAAAATTTTACTCCCAAAAAAAAAACAAACCAGCAAGACCTTGGAAGACAAGACCAAAACCAAGACCTTCTTTGGGCTTGGGCCAAGACCAAGACCAGATTTCAAGACCAAGACCAAGACCAAGACTGCCGGTCTTGGTCTTCTTTGCTCATCACTAAATGTAGCTTCGTGCCTATTGAGATTTTCTTAGGATAAAAAAAGCTCATATATCCATTTCAGCCATTTTTAACCGGGGGCCGCTTCCCATAAGAAATGTGGGGGCCTTTTTTGGAAGAAACGTGAGGGAAAATAGAAGGATTCCTGGTGCAAAGAAATTTCTCAGACCATCCCAATGGCCAAGCGTAATGCCAGTAGTATTAATTTAAAACGTTTTTTTTAATGCGAGTAAAAAAAAAGGTAAACACCTTTTAATAACCATTTGTAAAGGGGGTTTTTTTTAACAACTAAATAAAATTAAAATATAGAATTAATAAAAGTTTTTATCTAATTGAAAGAAAAATAAATATTTTATCGCCTATGAAACGAGATATTAACAAGCAAATTATACATAATTTACACTGTCATCTATAAAAGTCATGCATTCATTTCGAAAATGGTTTTTACGATATCATTTAAAAACTAATACAATTAAATCAAATTATTACAAAATTAAAAAGAAGCCCTGTTTTTTAACCGTTTTGTCAAAAGATATTTTTTTTTTAAAAGTTTACTGGGTATGTTGTTTTAAGAAACAGTGTACAGTAATGAAATTTCCCCTTATGGAAGGTTTTTTTTTTCACGTTTAATAACAACACGTTATTAACCCAAAAATGCTTTGTTTAAATTGAAAAAATAAAAATTTAAAAAAAAAAATTATTATTTAAAAAATTAAAGTTTTCCCAAAATTTTTAAAATGTTTATTATTGCCAATATAAAAATTAAAACAATTCAAAAAATTATAATTTTTTAACAGCAATGATTGGGGAGAACAAAAAATAATAATAAATAGAGTTTAAGTTCCCCAAAATCAAAATATTTTTAAAAATTGTTTACTTTTAATGATGGTTAGTTAGAAATCAATTCAAAAACCTAATAAATAAAAAAAGGATACTAAATTAATCTTTTTATCTAAAAAAATTGATTAAAATACTTATAATTTTTTAAAAAAATCAAATTTTTTTGCTTTTCCGATTATATTTATTAAGAAAATAAAACAAATTTTTAAAAAACAAAAAAAAATGCAAAAATTACATGATTAAAACATTTTTTTTCCTTTTTGTACAGAAATTTTGAAAAATCAAATTATTCTTTATTTTTCGTCTTATTAAAAAATTTATATCCTTTTTTTATCTGGACAAGTTACTACAACTGACACAACTAACCACAATAGGAAATAATCCACAAAATTATTATTTTATATTCACACTTTTCCCCAAAAAGGGTAAAACAGTGTAAAATATTACTAAAAAAAAACTCATGTGTCGTTTGTCTTTACAAAAAAATATTTTTAACATTGGAATTTCTTTTTTGTAATTTTGAAAAGGCAAAGGGGCCATTTAAAAGCTCGGAATTAAACTAAAATTGGAAAAAAATAAATTGTACTGGTTTCCCCCCCAAAAAATTTTTTTAAAAATTTTTAAAAAAATAGTTTTAATTTTTTGGTATAAAACAGAAAATTATTTTAATGCTGTTTTCAAAAGGGGTTTTTAAAAAAAAAAAAAATTTAAACATTTCCCCATTTAAATTTTATTTTTTACAAGGCGCCTTGTGTCCAACACAAAAAAAATTAAGCCAAAAATAGAAAATCAATTGGGTAAAAAAAGGGGGGAAAAAATTGAAAAACTTTGGAAAAAAGGGTTAAAAAATTTTTGCTTTCCTCTTAAGTAAAACAAATTTTGTACAAACAGTCCATTAAAAACCCCAGTGCCCTTAATAGAAAAATTTAAACCAAAAAAAAGTCAAAAAAAAAAAAAAGGCAAATTTTTAAAGAAGAAAATGGAAAAATGTATTGGGCTGCCAAAAAATTTTCCATTTTGGGGGGAAAAATTAAAAAAACCCCAAAATATGATTTCTAAAATTAAGTTTAAAAAAGAAACTTTTGTAAACGAGCCATTTAGGCAAAGGCTCGGTTTTGGGGACAAAAATGGGGGGTGTTGGAAGGCTTTGTTGTAAAAAGAATTTTAATTAAACTGAAAATTTAAATCCCAAAAAAAGAATTAAAAATAAAAAAAAGAAAAAAATGAAATTTTAAATTTTTTCTTTTAAAAATTAAAAAAACAGAAATAAAAATTTTTTTTTTGCGAAATTTGGTTAATTCCATTTTATTATTCAAAAGATTTTAAAATTTAAAATTTAAAAAAAAAAATTTTTAAAATTTTTTTTTTTTAAAAAAAAAATAAAAATTTTCCCCCTTTAACAAGTTAAATTTCCCCCCTTTGGCCCCCCAAAGAATTAATAAAGATCCTTATGATTAAAATGGAATATTACTTTTTATTATAATTTTAATCCTTCAGAACAAATCTAAAAGGGGTTAAATTATTTTTTCTAACCCCCCTTTTAAAAAATTTTTTTGTACACCTTTTTTTTACCTTAAAAAAAACATTTTCGCTAATTTAAAAACCAATTTAAAAAATTTTTTCTTTTAAAAACTTTTTTTTTAAAAAATTGAAAATTTTTAATTTCAATATTAAAATGGGGTTGGGGGGGGGGGGGAAAGGGGTTGGGGAAAATACTTACAAAATTTTTTTTCTAAAATTCATTTGATTCTTCCAAAAATTGCCAACCTTTTTTAAATTACCTCGGCCGGGGTTTTGCCCAAAAAAATTTTTTGAAAAAAAAAGAAATTTTACTTTTTTTTTTGGAAATTTTATTTTAAAAAATTTTGGTCTTTAAAAACTAAATTAAAAAAACCCAAATGTCCCCCCAAATTAAGTCTTTGTTCAAAAGAATATTTAAAAAAAAAAAAAAAAGTTATTTTAATTGCCAAATAGGAATAGTCAAAACGCTTGAACAATACGCATAAATTGTTTCCTAATACACCTCTGGTAATGTGACAAAATCGAAAAAAAAAGACCGCATTGATGTACACAAAAACGACCGATTTTGCCGTCTAAATTTAAAATTCGAATTTTTTAGTTGTCCGACTTTTCTTAGTGATTTTGGAACGAAACAATCATCAAATGACGATTCATCGCAGACGATCGAGCAAGTGGTCAAAAACTTGAATCCATTGAAAACGGGAATTTATTTATTCGAATCAGTGCCTGATTCGTTCTTTTTGTCTTGCGATCGACCCCCTAGTCACGTCAGTCTCGGAGGGTTTTGAGTCGCGGCTTTTATTTGGGCAAAGCCTCCACAAACGGGGGCCGACGAACGTTGACGGACTAAAATACAGGATTGCACAAATAAATGTACAATATTTGTTCCCGCCACAGTGAATTATAATTAAACCTTCTAATTTTATTTTTTTTTTTCATTTTTACCAAATTAGGTGAAAAAAAAAATCCCGCCTTCGGCAAGTGCTCTTTGGCCGCAAAATATATACACATTTTTAACCCCGTTTTCTTCGGGGTGGCACCCCTGCATTTAAGGGGCCAAATTTTTTTAAATTTTGGGGAGACCTATTACTAAATATCTTAAGACATAAATAGCGTTGTAACCCCATTAAAAATATTAAATATTTAATATATTTTAATTTATATTTAAAACAATAAAATGGGAAAAAAAATATGAACTAATAAATGGATTTGGGGAGTGTGGGTTTTTTAATTTCAGTAATTTTAAAATATGAAGTAGCTGAAGTTACAAATCCCCATCGCCCCCCAAAATAAATCAGCGCCCCCCAATTTTTTGGGGGGTTTTTTGCCCCCTCTGGGCCCCCCAGCGCCCCAAAAGGGGGGCATATTTTGGAAAAGACTGATCTAACCATTAAAGTTATAATTTTACCTAAGAGCCAAAAATTTTTTAGTATTTAAAAAGGAAAATTTCCCCTAATAAAGTCTTAATAAAAAGGAAAAAATCATAAAATTTTATTATGCATTTAAAAAAAAAAACGAATACATTTTTAAACACCAAAGTTTTAAAATTAAAAACGAACAACTTTAGCTAAACATCCCCGCCCCTTTGGGACATTAAGTTTGCAAAAATTTTTTTAAGAAGAAAACTGAGAGACATTAGTTGCAACTGTACAATTCAAAAAAAAAACGTCTAAAATTTTAATTCTCAACTGAAAAAATTCGTGTTAACTTTTGGGAAAAAAAACGTACAAATTAAGGGGGGGACTTTAAAAAAATTTTTTAAATGAAATTAAAAACAAAAAAGAATTTACACGCAGTGGGAAAATCTCCCCGGTTTTTTTTCTTGTTATTACATATGCAGATATGCATATGTAATAACAAAAATTTAATTTAGACAAATCGTTTTATACATACTTTTAAAACCCCCATTTTTGAAATTTTTTTAAAATTTTTAAACCCCAAAATTTTTTACTAGCACCCTTTAAACTCCTTATACCCCGAATCTGGGGGAAATAGGTTTATAAATGCAAACATACCCCCGATGAATCTTTCATTTTAAATTTCCTTTTTATTAGATTTTTAATCAGCATTACATTGATTCTCGATACTAAAGATAAATTTTTAAAACATCTGAAAAAATTTAAATGGGTAAACACACCTAACAAGTAATTTTTAACCAAAATATGTTGTTTTTTTGGGCCAAAAAATACCATTTAAATGAAACATTTTTTTTTTTTTTTTTTGATTGCTCGATGTTCATATTTTTTAATATGTTCATGCTTAAGCTAACCCGAGGGACTTTTTTTAAACGGACATTTTATTATTTCTATTTAGACTTTTTTAAAATTTTAATTCGTTTTTTTTTTCCGCAAGCAGACAAATTATTAAACGGTACTTGTAAAAAATTTCCCATAAAATTACAATAAGATTTTTCCTATTTATAGGTTCAGTTAAAAACTTTTGAAGATCTAGCATCAAAGTTTTGGAAAACAGCCAAAAAATGTTCCATTTAAGCTTAGTTTCTTGTCCCAAAGGGGGGACGGAGCCTTTTCGGCGATTTGGCCCAATTTTTTTTTTGTAGGGATTTAGCAAAAAAAACCCCATTGTCCCAAAAAAAAATTTTTTTTGTAGCTAGCGCACCTTTCAAAATTGGGTCCGGGGTTGATTTCCAACTTAATTCCTTCGATTTTATTTTTTTTTTTTTAAATTAAATTTTTTTTTTTTAAATTTTTTTTTTTTGAAATTTCTTTTTTTTTAGTAGTGTTTTTTTTTTCACAATTAACAAAAAAAATAAAATTTTAAAGCCAATTTATTTATTTACATTATATCTATTTGCAAAAAACCGAGTGATTATTAAAAAAAAATTCAAAACAATAATTATTACAACTCACGGGGTTTGTAAGGTAATCATTTAAAAAAAAAGGGTAAACATTTACATTCTAAAAACGATTCTGTCAAAAAATTTTTGAGGCATAGATATGTAAACTAATGTTACAATTATTTATTTAAAAATTTGGTGAAAAAATTTAAAAAAAATTTTTTAAAATTAATAATATTAAAAATAATTAATTACGTAAAAAAAAAAAAGGCATGGGAATTCCCCAAATTCGGTTTTCCGAGCCGCCTAATTAAAATTTATAAAAAAAAATTTCATTTTTAGGTATATATGCTACACAAAAAAAAAAAAATTAAAAACCTTTTTTTTGGGTTTTCTCAATAGTGCGCCTTGTATTTTAATATTATGATTTTGTGCACTCTATCCCCCAAAAAAGGGAAATCCCCAAATTTTTTTAAAAAAAATTTAAAATTTAATAATATTTACCAAAAATAATTTTAAAAGTTACAACTTTTAAAAAGAGGTTAGAAGTTATTTCGCGGCATGGGTCCGTGCTAAAATCTTTGACGTTGATTTATCA